>JALLOT010000852.1:0-17348 GCA_036939595.1 Thalassiosira livingstoniorum
GAGTCTTGCATATGGTGTTGCCTTGGCAACACATACAGCAATAAAGATAATGGTACCAGTAGTTGTTCGAATTATGAACACAGGGTTTGTCAACCCTAATGGTGTACGCTCACGTAGAACGATATTATTCCTACGTTAGAAGAAATAGGCACGTATTCAAAATATCGTTCGATATCGATGGTTGAATCTTTTGTCCCTAATCGGCTCGCGTGTTTTGGTCCAAATTCAATTATTTTTTCTCTGTTTTGCATGGGAGAAGCAAGCGAATGACTGTCAACCCCGATGACAAAAAAATTGTTTCACAAAAACAATATTTTCACGTGTGAATCAGTACATTCTACGTTCCGTTCATAATTTGAACAACCAACCTTGTCATCTTAAACACCTATGACTTCTCATATCTCAAAAAGTACTGGACCATTTTCAAAACCCTTGAAGGGGAAGAAAGCTGAATATCAGTAGAAAAAGTCATCCCTCATATGTCTGTAGAAAAATTCAACTTTTAGGTAAAATTACTTCGAAGTGTACATAATTTGAACAACTACTGGTAGAAAATAGAATGGTCTCTAACTGGGCGATGATATTAGGCGATACAACTCAGGGCGATACCTTACCTTATGGTACTACAATACAACATACAACTGGATCGTCTCGTACCTTAAGTAGGAGTAACCCCAGAGCGAGTGCTATCGATCGTATCCCGTAGGATAAGCCTCTTGCTTCTTACAGCATCTCATTGAGGTTGTAGGTACATAGTACAATAGTAAGTAGTAAAGTGTACTGAAAGTGTACGCAGCATTTGACCAGATTTGACCATTACTAAAATATTAATCATAAGGTAAAATAATTACACAATAATAAGTACATACTACTAATCTCTTCCATATTGAGCACGTAAATGGGCCTTGCATGCACCAACATACTCCATAAAATAATATTTTTGTGTTGTCAACGTTAAAATAATGAATCTATCATCAATGATTAAATGGGGGGGTACAATATCGTCCTTGCTCGTCATAATTAACTGGGACTACAATGGCGAATACATCGAAAGTGCCTCTGGCAAAGGTAATACTAGTAGTATCAGAAATAGATCTGGTAATCGACGCCTTGCAGCAGTGTCCTCGGGTTCATACCAGCTGCCGAGGCATTTAGATCCCAAAAATTATCAAACTCCCAATGGTTGCGATTTTAGCGAATTCGTGCAACGGTTTAAGCCAGAAGAAATGGAATTAAACTGTAGCAATATTCATGAAGTTAAGCTTGGAAAGCTACTAGGTGTTGGCTTTTGGCGTGAGGTGTACGAAGGGGAGTGGCATGGACAAAAAGTGGCATTGAAACGATTGCTGCCCCAACTTGTGAGGTTGGATGACGAGAAGATCCTCAATGATTTGACCCACACTGCTGCAGTTTTGTTTCAGTTGAGAGAATCCCCAAACATCAACCGTATGGTTGGTTGGTGTGATACGACCATTGTGTTGGAAAAGGGGGAGACATCGCTAGATGTCCTCATCAGCCTCAAACACTACGAAATATCAGTGCAGAAGGCATTGGAAATGTCCCTTGACATTGCCAAAGCTGTAAAGCAAATGCATACGATTGAAGGAGGCCCAGTGGTCCACAATGATATCAAGCCCCAAAATTTCCTGGTTGGCGCCAATGGAAACCTTTTGTTGACTGATTTCAATATGATGCAATTCGCGGGAAAATCAAAAGAAGGCACCAAGTGCTCATATCAGGGGCTGGATCAGGGCCCTTTTCAATCTCCAGAGGAGAAACTACTTCTACCTGCCAACGAAAAATCAGACATTTTCTCAGCAGCACTCGTCATGTGGGCATTGCGATCTCGTCATCGCCAGCCATACCCAGTTCCAAGGGAAGAGCGGACGCAGCTCATCATGTACGGGCTTCGACCAGATGTAACAGAGATGATCGATTATCCCCAAGCCATGCAAGATTTGATTGTTCAAGCTTGGGACATTAATCCTGCCAAGAGACCCTCTGCCACTGAAATGGTAGATCGGATCGAAACCATTTTAAGAGATCACATCAATCAGGAAGTTTGAAGACGATCATTTGCTTGTTATGTATCTGCGATTCTTAGGTTGGGATAGAAAATACGTTTCAACGCCATTTTCGTTGAACATGCCCATTATAGATTAAAAAATAAATCATGTTCATTTTATAATAAATAGAATTACTTCAAGAAATAGTGAAAACAATAGAGGAGAACATCTGGAGAAATCTGCCAATCTTCTGATGGCGAAATCAATTATTCTCATGCAACAATAAGGTCAAAATTGGAAAGAAATGTTTTTGGTGCACAACAAATGGATGATTAGTTCTATCTCGGAGAGAATAGAAGCAATACTTCGAATACAAACAACACTTCCGTGTATCTTGTGATCGAAAATGGGGGCTGAGGTCGAGAAATGCCTACATAAAACACAACTCCTAAAAGATTAAAATTGTTCTGAAAACTGTCGTCCTCCGTTTCTTTGATTCCGGCACTTTATTGGAACTTACAAAATGTTTGATGAGTTCATTTGGCCTTATCAAAGAGAATGATAAAAAATTGACCCTCTATGAAGTAGTATTGTCTTCGGGATAAAAGAAGACTAAAGGTTAAAAGCAGACGGTCAAGGATGCTTGAGATTGTGTCTAGCGATGATTTTGAGAATGGCCACATTCTATAGCCAAAAGTAAATCATCAAGTGAAAAAGTATTGGGGAAAATAATTGAAAGATACAACTCAAACGTGGTTTCAAAATAAACTTATTGCTAAAAAAATTTCATTCAAGAGTCATAATTTTCCATATTGTAGAACAGGGTTTGCATAGCTTGGTTCATGTAGTGCCTGGCCGAATCAATTCATTCATTGCATGGCTGCTAATCATTCTTAAAGCTCTCTGATTATCCTTCTTAGCAGTCAAAAGCTTTACTATTTCTCGTGTGCGCAGGCCGCTCACAGGAATGTCGTCAATTGCTATGAGGATATCGCTTGGGAATACCCACCCAGCAAGGGGACTGTCATCTGAAACATAACTAACCATTGCATGTCCACGATATTCAACAAAGGTGAGGCCAATTTTCCCGGGGGGAGCCGATACGACTCTATGGTAATGATGATTATCTTCGTTTGAAATAGGAGTTGATTTGGACGCCCTTTGGGGTGTCGAAAACATGGATGGAGTGCTGTCATGATTGCTTTGTGTAAAATTTGCATTTGGGGTCTTTGTTGCTATGTGTTGATGGTCAACTACTTTAGGAGTTCGACGTGACAAAAGACCACCAAAAGCTTCGTTAATTGTGTTCATGAGACCAGTTTGTTTATGAGTTTGACTAGTCTCAGTCTCTTCACCACTGCTTGATCCTACGCTGAGATCATCTCCTAGGGAAGTCGATGCTACAAAGTTGTAAGGTGCTGAATGGCCTTCAGGAGCCTCAAAGCCATTTCCACTCCCAAGACCCTTGGGTTTCGTCGGCGTTCGATTGGAAATGGGAGATGTGATCGCAGTGCTTATCGACCCTGCATCTGAGTACTGCTTCTTACCTGCATTCGGCATCCTTCGATTTAAAAATGGTCTCGGGAATGAATTTTTGGATTCTGATAGGACATCATCGTTTTGATTTAAAACAGAGCCGCTGCGTGTTGCCTGAAAAGCCATTGACGTGAGACGATGCCTATTATCAGTTTGGTCTTGGTGTCGCTGAGATGCAGGTTCTTTTGGGACACTGAGATCCTCGTCATCGTGAGTTGAATGGACTTCTGAAGCAAGGTTTGTTACGGAGACAGCAATATCATATGTGGTCGTACGATGTGCACGAGATGTAACCTCTACATGGACATCTTTTCTTCTAAGTAGAAGTGGTAATATATGCATAACAAAGCCATCCCTTATCTGATGGTCGAGCCCAGAAAGTTTCAACGATGGAATAGAGCCAGGACTGGAACCATCCAGTATATTTTCGATCCACGAAATCAAAGCAGACTTTGTTTCAGTGTCAGATGTCCAACGCGAAAGTATCGCATCGACGATAGGCGAATGCAGCTCATGATCTGGAGGAGGCGGTAGATCGCCCCACTCGCCCCACTCAGTCACAAAATTTTCCCCGTCAATCATGCGTACATTGATCATTCTTTGGTCAGATGCCGAATCGGATTTCATATTGGTCGCATTGTGTGCAAGATTTGAGTCTTCCGTTGACATAGTGCTAACGGCAGTGATGATATTGTCGGGAATTTCCAAATTGTGAGATTTAAGTAGTGCAAGCCGATATTCTTCCAATTCTTTTTCTAGTGCAGGGTCGTCAAGTTTGATCTCTAAACCTCCCGCTGCTCCTTCTTCGCTGCCATTGGATAGGCTGTTTTCGATCTCTTCTGCAATTTTCATAAAGATTTGTTCTGAGCTCTGCTCCTCCAAATGGCCAACGCCGTCATCACTCAACTCCTTGATTGGTTCAATCTCAGACTCAAACGGTTCTTTCTTTTCCTCTGTGTGCTCTCGCCGTTTCAAGGATGCGATTGTCCGATTGGCCTTCTCGAGAGCAGCCTTCAAAAGAATAATCTCTTTCCGACACTCTAAGTTCATACCTGCTTCTAGCTTTTTCTCAAAACGATCGAATGATTCCTCGCGAGACTTTGTGAGTGTCACAGGCTGTCTATCGGAGAAAAGTACCAAGGAGTTGCTCTGTTGGATTTTGTCGTCCAGAGAGTCCTCTGATGAGTTGGAAAGTATGGATCTATCTGTAGTAAGTTCCTGTGGAGGCTGGAAAGAAATGAAAGAACATGAGCAACAAAAGAGTCTACCCGCTTCAATCAAAAACGAATTAAGACAACGCACCTGTGTCCGTCCGCATTTTAGCCTACCAATCTCTGCGCGACAATTCGATAGCTCCTCATTGAGACGATTGATTTCTTCCTGCTTGTGGGATATAGCAAATTCAGCCGAATTAAGCCTAGCCTTGAGGGCAACGGTCTCAATGGGCTGGTGCAAGTTATCATTATCGTCAACTGAGGTATTTGCAATGTTTGGAATGTTTTCTTTTGACCTTCCAATCGAATCCAGCCACTTGTGTGCCGATAATGAAGCATTCCTCAAATCCAAAACAAATTCAAAGGAGTTCCAGAGGACATCAATGGCCATACTCTGGTCAATGGATGAAGTTGGGGGAATTTCATCAGATTCTCTTTCACTGGAAGATTCCGGTTCTTTCATAGAAAATACCAATCGTTTCAAATTCTCAACGCATGATTTGCAATCACCATTGGGGAGCGATCCTTCATCAACGCTTGAACGGCATTTATCACATCGTAGCTCTCGAGATAGTACATCCGACTCGGACTTTGCAGAGAGATTCGGTGAAAGAATATCATTAAATTCAAAAGATTTTTCCACCAATGAAGCAAGTAATTCAATTGCATCGTTTCGCTCTGTCTCAAATTTCTACACGGTCAAAGATTTCGAGGGTAGGGAGACAAAAGACGTAGTGAATTCACCAAACAATAGAACCTTTGCAATATTGAGAAAGAATAGAAATTGGATCGTCCTCAAAGCATACTTCCCGCTTAGATTTTTGGATGCTATTCTTGGACCAAGTCTTGAAACGGCCCATCCATTTGTTGCATTGGCCGGATACAGAGACTGTGGCTTGTTCTATATCGCCATTTGGAACTAGCGTTGATACCCATCTCTTGTTTAGCTCACCAAATGCCAACACTGCCGTTTCTGAGAAAGAAACCCTTGGAATGCCGCAGTTCTTCAATTGTGTTGCATCCAGCATCAGCTGGCACACAACATAAAGAGATACTGCACGATGACGAAGGAAGGAGCGATTCGTAGAATTTTGGACCACGCACGGCAACAGAAGCTTTGATATCACTATCTCTGCAAAAGTGAAACTCCCAACAATAGCTAGGTCCCAGCTGATGTACACAGGCCACATCTCCTCATGAGGTATGTCAACACAAAACATGTTGTTTTCTTCGATTGAAAATGGAAGGTTTGTAGCGTGCGAGCCTAACCACTTTCCAACCAAAACATTGGGCTCTCGGCCATGCTGGCTATCCACAAATATGGCCTCAAACAGATTCAACAAAAACCAGTTGATTTCTTCCCCATTGACTTGGAAGAGATTTGATGAAGCGGTGTTTTGTGTTGATTCCTTGGTCGCACATACGATTAATCGGCAGCACTGCTTCATTGATCTCATTTTGGTGTAAGAAAAAATGTCAACTGCTCCGAATAGCGCATCATGAGTTTGTCTGCCGTTAAAAAATTGCGCATCCTCTGGAAGTTTTGACGATTCAATGTCTACATGTTGCAGAATCTTTTTTTCGTGCTCTTCGTCCACTTGAAGCTTCGATTCCAAAAGGTCCATATCATCTGAGAGTTTTCTTGTAATCCACTCCAGGACAAACATGTAATGGGCAATGTCAGTCAGTAGCTCCATACCATCCACTAGAATCCACTCCCGATTTTCGGCTAAGAGATGTAAAAATTGAACCGTACTTGGCTGTGTAGCAATAATAGCTGACATCACATCTTGACACATGACTTGAAGTACAGCTGTTGACTTTTCAGTGCTATTCCAGTCATCTTGGAGAAAATCTACTCGAAATTTAGCAAAAATCTGATTCCCTTTCTCAAGATCGTATTGGACATTTCGAATCGCCTCCAAGGCAACGTCAGGCAGTGCCTCTGTTGGAAGATCGGCGGGCACGACATTCCCAAATTCCGATGTAGATTGAGGCTCAATTTTGTCCAGCATCTCGTTTTGAGCACTATTCTTCTCAAAGAGCTGCCTTTGCCAATCAAATACGATGCTCTTTTTGAATTTATCCTCGTGGAGGGCCTCTCTATTGTGCCTACGGCGAATTTTGCCGCTCGTAGTCTTCAAAATACTTCTCTCCTTTATAGCAACGATACGAGTTGCAAAAAGACCACAACTCTCTACAACTGAAGTTTGTACAGCCTGGATCACTTCTTGGCATGACTTTTCGTGACTTTTGCGTATCTCAAATAAAATTTCCAACTCTTCACTTGCACCGAACTCATTGCTAGAAAAAGCTGCTACACAACCTGGTCTCACGCCTTGACTAGCCTCTTGAATTTCATTCTCAATATCTTGAGGGTATAAGTTATGGCCATTTACAATGATTACATCCTTTTGACGGCCGCAGACGAATAGAAGATCATCTTCAAAGAATCCAAGGTCCCCTGTGCAGAGAAATTTGGAGGATACTTCTGTTGGACATTCAATTGATACGTCAAATGTCACGGCATTCAGCTCTGGCTTTCCCCAATACCCCTTTGCAACAGAAGGCCCGGACACCCAAATCTCTCCCACGTTTCCATCTGGGAGCTCTCTCTTTGTCTTTGAGCAAACAATCTTAATTATCTGCCCATCGTGGAAATTACCACGTTCAGCAACTGCGACAAAATTGAGATCTCTTGAAAGTTTGAATTCATGCAAAGTGGTAGCGCACGCAACGTGCTCGGCCAATCCATATCCAGCTGCAAACCACTGGTCGCGAAGACCACATCCTGCAAAAGTTTCTTCGAACAGACACTTCGTTTTTGGCTCAATGGGCTCAGCCGCACTCCCTAGCTGAATCAGTGAAGAAAGATTGATATCTTCACCGAAAGCTGGGTCTTTCTTCTTCATAGCCGTGAACTTTCGACAAACAAGTCGGTAAGCAAAGTTCGGAGCGATTGTCCAGGTTACTCTCAACTTGGACATCATTTCAACCCATAGAATAGGGTTGGCAATAAAATCCAGAGGCGAAATCATGTTGCACTCCCAGCCACCAACAAAGGGTGCGACTGTTGCGAGAATCAAACCTGAAAACGCAAAAAAACATTGAATAAGTATGAATAGTGTAAATTGAAAGAACAATATCCACACGCAAACCAAAATTTTAAGAGTAGGAGCGTACCCTGTGAACGAAATCGATACCAAAGTTATGAGTTCATGAATTTAATGGAAAGGAAATTGTAGAGCGATGATTCAAAGACCACTAATAAAAGCACGTACCATATCGTGATACTGCGGCAGCCATGAGAACCCCACAATATCCGCTGAAGACTTGCCACAGATTTCAGCATACGATCCCAAATCATGAGCGGATGCCATGCAATTCGCGCACGCAACTCCGTAGGTAATCATCACGCCTTTAGGGTTTCCTGTGCTCCCGGAAGTGTATTGAAGGAAAGCTAAATCCTCATCTGCAATGGTTGCTTCGTCAAAAACAAGATTCTGGACTTTTTTTGGCTGCTTCGGATGGGCTTTGATTGATGCTTCAATGTTGCGACCGGAAAGCTTATTCTTGATTTTCCACAGCATGAGCACTTTGTCCACTAGTGCATCAGCAAGAATAAGTTTGACGTCACAGTCTTGACAAATCAGATTCATTTTCTTGATACCTTTCTCCATGTTTTTCTGATCGGGAGGGTAGATAGGCACGGCAACAACACCACCTCGGAGGCATCCAAAAAATGCTGCGAAGAATTGAAGACCTGGGCTGTAGCAGAGAATCACACGTTCTCCTTTGGCGATCTTCTTTTCTTTGCGTAGAAAATGAGAAATGTATCCTGCTTCATCCCAAATCTCCTGATAGGTGTACGAATTCGTAGCATTCCCTTTCGCATTGTGCCATGTTGCAAAGACTTTGTTGGGGTGCTTTTTGACGGATGCCTCGAGCGCATGAATGAAAGAAGGAGTTGTTTTCTGGGCGGTCAACATTTTTCAATGAGTTCCAATTGGTTCGATTCTCTCGTTTTATTCTGGGGAAAGACGTAGAAGATTGCAAATTAAAATGTCTGACTTTTTGAGATTTTTGTGTTTGTGTTTCTCTGCTCAAATATTCAATTTTTATGAGATTGGGAAAAAGGATTTTGAGGATCGACTTGTTCAAATTCAAGCAATAAATGTGGGAGATTGATTACGGTGCCAACTGCAATGATGCCATTCACTGCCTACCATACCTACAATATGTACTTGCATCGAAGCCTTTTAATTTTTGCTTTTGAAATTCTCGACTCTCAACATTTTCAGGTGGTGGCAGATAGTAAGTAGTACCATAGAGTGAGTAGAATAATGTCAGACACCAGCAGAAAAATGTGAGGCACCGAGACATTTTGAGTCACAGTAAGGTTTCTGTGGTACTACTCCTACTTCATTGGAATTAAGTTCATAAGCAAGCAAGATGAGTGACAAGACATGGCGAGTGGTACTTAGGTATTGTACAATACAATAAGAAGTATGGTACCATACTACCATACAATACCTTACCTCTCCTTACCATAATATGGTACATACCAGAGTATCACACTTCTTCTTTCCATGACCATTGATGTGACAATGACCAAAACATATTATCATAAAATAAACACCATGGAAGACATGGGAGATGGGCAAAAAAAGACCTCTTGACAGCTCTTGGCTCACCATCATAAGAAGGTTTTTCTCGCTAGTAGAGAGGCTCATTATTATTCATAAGAATGTTTGGATGGGTGGATGGAGTCATTGGTTTCTAACGACATGGTGCTCACCTTCTTCCCAGCCACCTCCTGCCTCCTGCACTCCTTAGAGAAGTGGATTCTGAATCAAGAAAAGAGAACTAGCAGGTTGATGGAACTTTCATTTATTCATTTCTGTGACATGAAGTTGTTTCCAGTGTACTCTTACTCCATTTTCAAAGAGGGATTCAACAAAGTGGGCGGGTCAAATGCTGAGGCTCTGGATCATGATTCCAATCTTGAACAAGAGAATTCGTTCTGCATTCTTGATTCAATCGGAGTGAATCCAATGGTCATATCTACAAGTACCTATTTGCTAGAGATAGTTGCAAACCAATACGGAGGTGCGAGAATCATGACGCTAGGCGAAAAGCTCGCTCTCGTATCTCTAGTTTCGAAGAGTGAGTTCTGAATCACGAGTTCAAGACGTAAGTTCTGCATTCTTGATGTGGATTGGATCCAGAGGTCATAACGAGATAGTCTCAATCGCAAGCAAACATGACGCGTGAAAACGTGTGGCAAAAGCAATATGCCCTGCAGTTGGAGGACTATGCCATTGACGAAGGCAAATGCCGACTCCAAGAAGAGTTAGGTATTGCGCATTGGCGTCCAAACGAATAATCCCAAGATCGAAATGATGAATTTAGTTCTGTTGTTGGGGAATGTAGAGCAATAGGATGCAGTGGAGTGTGAAGTGGCGACGGTAGAATATGGTGGGTTGATGAGGTCTGTTGTTGGGGAATGTAGAGCAATAGGATGCAGTGAAGTGTGAAATGGCGACGGTAGAATATGGTGGGTTGATGAGGAACATGGAAAAATTGAGGTTGTGCTGAAGAATCGGGAGCTGTGGATCTGCAAGAGATGGTTGGGAGGGGATTCACCCGATTGATGCAATTCCTACCTCACCACATATACTCTTCAACTTTATTATTTATTTCCCTTCAAAAGATTTTCATTTCAAGGCAGCTCGATTTCAACAACGTTGACTGGCTGCCCCGTCACTGTTGGGCCTTGAAGCACAACAAGCATGGGTGGATAGGTTTTTGTTCTTGTTGTTGCTCATTATCTTTGGTGCGTTTGATGGATCTGCTACTTGGATTTGGATGGGAATAGTGTTCGTAGAGAATAGCCAGGTTTTGTACAACACGGCTGCGTGAGGCGAACGGTATCAATCAGTCGCAAGTCATAAATAAAAACTTGGATCTTTAATCTCTCCATCTTTCACGATATTTGGCAAACTCCATGCACTACAATCAACCTTCGCAAATCGATCAAATGCCGGCTGATATTCCAACAGTTCATCGTTTCCTGCCGGGAGGAGCAAGGACTTGTTCCAAGCGCCATCTTCAGCACAAAACGATCGTCGTCGACACAAATCATGTGGGATCCTCTCCCCCCGATGAAGCCTTTGACCTTGCTTCTACAATATTGAGCCGGCTGCTCCCCCTACAATCTGCCAAGACATACCTCGTACAAAAGCCGCCGGCTGAATTTCCAATGGCCCCTCAAATCCGTCCAGATGGAATATTAAAACAAGCCATTGCCAAGGCATAGTTCCCATTTCTGACACAGAACATCATCCCCAGCACGATTGCTTTAAATAGAAAACTATTACCAGATTTAAATGGAATCTTCGTCTCCCGTCTACAATGTCGCATCATCCTTTTTCTTTCCCTTTAAATTTGTGATTAAGGGCAAAGCCAACTACATAATATTGCGAGATGGAGGCATTAGAGGCGAGACTGACATATTGGATTGAAATACAAGCCGCAGAGATAGGAATTGACGGGTCGGCTTAAACATGAAGAATCGAAAGTTCAAGATGATGAGATGAGGCAAACGATGAGGCGATGCTGGATGCACGAAAGTGAGTTGTGTTGAAGTGATGGAAGATGTGGGATTTGCAGCCACGTCACAGCTCTGTTGTAATGCTTGTGAGAAGTCCAAACTCGCCAGTCATCCGTAAAAAAATTGTATTGCCGATTACGAATTTTCCACACAAAGCAGTTATCACTTTGAAGAAATACTGAGAAGAATCAGAGGCAGATCTTGAAGTACTATTTGAGCCTTGTTCAAGAGAAAATAGAGTGCCAGTACTGTTAGAGATGATTCTTAGTAACACCGCAAAATGTTGCGCGCATGAAAAACTCACGTTGCTGCTTTTTCTCAACAGCTCCTTCCAACAGATTGATAGCCACAAGCGTTCTAAGAAACAACTATCATTGATTGATGTTGGAAATGCACCAAATAAAACCAAGAAGGCTACTCATAATGAGACGAAACGGTGATGAAGACTTTTGACACGTAAGGATTGTGATGACAAATTGGCAGAAGAGGCCACGGAATCCTCAGACACAGTTTGAAGGAAGAGATGCCGATCTACAATGATGGGGAAGCTTTGGCTACGGAATCGACGGAGGAATTGATTTACTTTCACCGCTATGAATCCGATCTGTTGTGTTATGTAGCTATTGAGAGGCAGTGCCGAAGTTGCTGCCGTCGAAGCCGTGGCCGAGGCGTAATCACAGCCATCTTGTCACACATATTGCTGTCATTCGTTGCTGCGCACTTCTGTATGGTTCTGAATAAGATAACCTGCTAAGACAAATCTCCAAGACGTTGGATCCAAATATGCTACTAAACTCAACTTCGCACTTTGTCAGGGTTGATCCAAGTCTCAAATCACTGTCCCTTGATTCAATAGGAGGACATTATTTCGAGTCCATGGGAGGCAAGGTAGGTAGACGCGGGAGAGATAAAAAACCATGAAGAAAATCATTCCAAACGTAAGCCTAAGAATCAAATGTACGAGTCTCGGCTTTTGGATTCGAAATAACTGGCCGAACGAAAGGGGGTCCCACTCCTTTGCTGCATTGCATCAAGCCAAAACCAACCGATCAACACAAACGGAAGAGGAAAACCCGATGTTTTCTATTTGTAATTTTCAAATCTTGTTCGAGATGAGTGTTGTTAGCTTACGGCAGCAACATGAGTTGATGTATTTGTAGCAAATTTGGAGTTCGGGGATGGGGTTTTGGATCCTGTAGCAGGTCTCTTGCACTGCTGAGTCAAATGATAACTGACAATGCTCTCCACTGATCGCCCGCATCCAGATTTGTAGCTTCCGCACACACANTATCATTAAATTTAAAAGATTTTTCCACCAATGAAGCAAGTAATTCAATTGCATCGTTTCGCTCTGTCTCAATTTTCTACACGGTCAAAGATTTCGAGGGTAGGCAAACAAAAGACGTGGTGAATACACCAAACAATAGAGAAATAATGATGTTGAAAAATCAGAAAGCATCATCAACTAATAAAAACTAACCTTCCACTCTTTGTTCTCCTCCATATTCCTCTCGGCACTTCTCAAATAATCACGTTTTTCTCTGTGTCCATCCTCCGTGGCACTCGCACTAGTTCGCAAAACTTGACTCCTTTCTCCATCTTCATTGAAAGCAGTTGACCAACGATCAAATGAAGTCGCCTGTCCAACACCAGGGTACAAATATCTGGAATTGGATCTCACTCCATGGAATAGAGGCATGTCATGCCTCATGGAAGAGTTTCCATGGGGATCCCATGTTTTAGAATGACGAATCACTCGAAATGGACTTCCTGTTCCTTCGTCTAGTAAACGAGTACGATGTGGGGGGTACCATTTTGGTTGCAAAATGTTCTTTTTTCCAGAGAGAGGCATTGCAGGTGGGATGGAGTCCATGGGGATTGCATTCTTTGGTGTAGTAGTTGTAGTAGCATGACCTTTTTTTCTGTTCCACATAGACGAACCATCATCATCGTCATCACTGGCAAAGGATGCTACAGCTGACAGTCCATAGTATTTGTGAGACCTATTGGCTCCTTCCTGTTGGAAATGATCCGGCATTACTAGAAAGTTGTCATCGTCGATGGTGGTATCGTCAAACGAAAAGCATTTTCGGGCAATCTGCAATGGAAGTGGAAGGATGCTGCTTGCGGTTAGGGGTTTGTCACTGGACTGAGGAGGCGGTGGGGGAGGAGGAGGATTCGTCCTATCAGTGGTTGCATTCCCAGCACTGGAAGCAGCCTGAGCCCCCATTCTGTGACCCGGTGAAGCACTCCCCTTTCCCTTTTGATACCGTGACCCCAAAAAGGGAGATGATAGCGGTGGCAATGAGTTGCCCACACTTTGCGTTGTACGTCGAAAGGCTGCTCGAAAGGGTGACTCTGCCATTGGTCCACTTGGTTCACTGCTGTTTCCAATCCCTCTTTTGCTACCGTTGTTATTACTTGAGTTCCTATTCCCAGCACGACCTTTGTCATTCCCCCCATCGTCCATGATGTTCTCTGTAATCGGCTCCAGCCACGGGTCAAAGTAATCAGCCTCATGACTATTCATTGTAGAAAAATCTGCCACCACTACCCTGTTGGAGGAGCGCAATGGACTGCTGCTTTCTCCGCCGCCACCGGGTTCGGAGTGGTTGAATGATTGGTTCAAAGATTGATTCAATGATTGGTTGAGGGATTGGTTGAGGGATTGATTGAGAGACGGGTTCTCCAGGAAGGAAGTGTCACTGTCAATCTGACATTCCATGGAAATATCCACACCGTTGCTGTCGGACAAAGCATCTGCCAGTAGAGCATGGTGCAGTTCCGGATTCGGCGTTCTTTCAGAATTCTCCAAAGGATCGCTTGTGAGAGATGCATCGGCTTCCGCATTCCTATTGCTAATTTCTTCGCACGGTTCGTTATTTTCCATCACACCATCCCTTGTTTTTTCCAGTTGGTTAATCTGTCCTTGACCTTCTTTATCGTCAACATCGTCAGCATCAATGTCATTGCCAATGCATCCCTCGCATCCCTCACTCCCCTCCTCCTCCAACAAAACTTCATCCACATCTTGCATCATTCGTTTCCTCACAGCCGACAACCTCGCCTCATCATAGGTGGAAGAGTATTCTCCTTCTCCAATGATGCTTCCCATGATAGAGACCGTGGAACCCACTGCTGATTGTGGAGAGTCGCTGTCACTGTCGCCGTCATTGTCGCTGATGTTGGCTTCATTAATGTTATCATTGCCATTGTCATTCATTAGGTTTTGGTTGGTACTGGTATCGAAATATCCTTTTTGACCATTCTTGACTGGACCTTCTGTTTGCTTCATAAAGCCTGTATCGCTATCTATCACACCGTCGCCGAAATCGACGCTCCCTTCCTCTCGTAACGTCCTCTCGACATCTTCTTTTACTACTTTGTCGTGTTTGAACTGCTGCGAAGAAACAATTACTCCATTAGCATCCGGAGCATCGGCTCTACCACCATCAACGTCAACGACATTCAATATGACACCCGATGCAACATTAGAATCATAAGTCTCCTCTTGGCCGTCATGAACAGCACTGTGAGCATCTTGTCCTGCATCAATGGTATCAATGACATCACTGGCATCAATGGCATCGATGACATCAATAGCACCAATGGCATTCATTCCATCAACAGCCCCAGCTTCCTTATCTACATTATCTACATTATCTTCATTATGTACATTATCTTCATCCGCATCATCCGTTTCATTGGCATCCATTTCATCAATGTCGTCTTCTCCATCAAAATAGTCGATTTCATCATTCGTTCTCCTGTCTTCTTCATTAGTTATCCCGTATTCCCCATGCACTTCTTCGTGTACTCCTTCTGCCTCTTCCGCCTCTTCGCCAACGTCATCAAATAAATTTTCACTCAAAGACTTTTTTAATTTGGATCTAATTTCTGGGAGTTCGCCGTTTGGATCGTTTTTGCCGGTTGGGTCGTTTGGGTCGGTTGGGCCGTTTGAACCATTTGAAGCAAATGAGGCACGTTCTCCAGTTAAGGTTGGGTTCTCCTCACGGCTACTGTAGAAAGTTGTATGTTGAGGAGACTGTACATTCGGAGGCAAGTCGTGCAAAGAATGCGATGACGAATTGGGAGAACTGGGAGATTTGGGAGAATTGGGAGAAGTAGGAGAATCAGGAGAAGTAGGAGAAGATGCGTGACAGTCCCGACTCGAAATATTCGGTATGTTAGGTGCTATTGTGTCCAATTCGGAAGAGGAGGAAGAAGAGGAGGAAGAATTCAACAGTGAACATTGCGGTGCACTCATTTGCTTCATGTGCTTGTCCTCTTTATCATCATCATTTGTCCCATTCTGTTCGTTTGTTCCGTCATTGGGTGCAGTTTGTTCTAGAGTTTGTTCTGCAGTGTCTGCTGCACTTTGCAAACCATTTGAATGAGATTTGCCGGAGCGAAATGAATGATTCCCCCTTGGCAAATTTGGCAAATTGGGACGACTCGGTAAAAAATTGTTTTGACTGTTTTGACTGTGAGTTTGGCTGCTGATCTGGCTTTTGGTTTGACTGTTCTTCTGGTTGTTGTGTTGGCTGTGTTGGTTGTGTTGGCCATGGCCTTTCCCATTGGAATGCTGTCGATAAAATTTAGAAATGTATTGGCCAGATTGCCCTGATTTTCCTGATTGGCCCGCTTGCCCTGATGGACCTGATTGTCCTAATTGGCCTGGTTGACCAGATTGTCCCGCTTGGGCATGTGAACTTAATGAGGGATTGTATGAGTTGTAGGAGTTGTATGAGCTGTATGAGTTGAGTGATAATGAATATTTATTCTTTGGAGAGGTTGGATGATTGGGGTGATTTGGATGGGAAGCAACCACGTGCCTGCCTCGATTTCGAAACATGCCGGTGGGGTCGAGGTTGGGCTGGGACTGTTGGAAGTGCGGATGTTGTTGTGAATGTTGTTGTGAGTGTTGTGAGTGCTGAGAGTGTTGTGAGTGCTGCGGGTATCGCTGCTGTTGATGTTGCTGCTGCTGCTGAGCATGTTGACTTTCCTGAGGGTCCTGCTTATCGTTGGAATTGTTGGAATCTGCAAAAAGTTGCTTCACCAACGATCTTGAATGTTGCGAATGCTGTGAAAATTGCGAATGTTGCGAAAATTGAGAAAATTGAGAAAATTTCGACTGCCTCGAATTGGGCGAATTGTGAGAATTGTGCGAATTGTGAGAATTGTGAGAATTGTGAGAATAGGATGAATGGATGGAGTGTTGAGGCGACCCCCCATTTTGAGATTGCTGGTGTTGTGGCTGGTGCATCGACTGCTGCTGTTGCTGCCCTTCCTGATAAATCATCTGGTGGGACGGCGGAGGTTGTTGCTTTTGCTGCTGCTGCTGCTGCTGCTGTGGTTGTTGTTGTTGCTGCTGCTGTTGTTGCTGTTGTTGCGTTCGATTCCGAGTGTACTGCCAAGGTTGAATCTTTGCATACTGCTGCTGATATTGTTGCTGTTGATCATGTTGATCATGTCGATTTTGTTGATGGCGTTGATTCTGCTGATGCAGTTGATTCTGTTCATTCTGCTGATTTTGATCCTCGTGTTGGTCGCAAGAGTCGTCCATGGCCGACATCATCATTCATGCACCAGTTATCTTTTCAAAGTTGTAATGTTTCTTTGGATATTGCTGATTGCTGGGAGTTGCTGCTGGTTGCTGCGCTCTCGTCTCTCGTGGTCGTTTCAGTTGCAGCAAGGGAATTGGCAGGATGGAAGAAGGATATGGTAGATTCTGTTAGATTGTTTATGGTGGTCCATTTCCGCAGTTTTCAGGGCGCGGCGCCATTGTCCATGAACCATCCACGCCACGTCGCTCCTGCCTTTGCTCTATTTTACCCTTTCACGTTTTGAGATGTTTCGAGCGTTGAGTTTCAATGAACTCTTCTGAACAAACCAGGCAGGAAGTAGGTAGGAACTAGTACTATCTGCTTATTGTGATAGTGAGAATATATTCTGTCTAATCCTCGAATTTTTCATTTT
>JALLOT010000853.1:0-11431 GCA_036939595.1 Thalassiosira livingstoniorum
CTGGGCGTCAGAAATCACAACCTAAAAAATAATAAAAATTCATCAAAATGGCGCCACACCCAATAAAGTCAACTTTGCCTAGACTACCAAAGGAATTCTCTCCCTCCAATCACTTACCTGACTACGATCGCCGCACGCCGTTTCCACCCGAGGTACTGTCTGACGTTACCGTCTTCTCGCGGCAATTTCATACTTTGACTCTACGGCACAAGGCTGCATCTCATTACATATCAAGGCATGCAGCAAGAGAAGGAAGAATTTGATTAGAGCGTTTGAAGCTAAATGATCCGGATGATGGTGATGGCTCAATGCCAGAGCTCCACGATGGCTGTTTAAGTGACAACGATGATTACAGCATTGACATCGACGACGACGTTTCGCTTGATGGCGATGACTATTCTAATGACGATTTTATCATCAATCTGTCAAGGAGAAAATATGGTGTCAAGAATGTTCGCCCCAAGCAACTCGAAGCTACACGAACTTTAATTTTTGACGAGATGTGTAGAGGGAAGCTTTTGTTTGTCGATCGTACGGGAGGTGGCAAAAGCCATGTTCTACGTCTCGCCGCTTCTATGGTTGGGGGGATTATTTTGATTATAATTCCCCTATTATCTCTCACAGCAGACCAACTTGCCAAAATTCGTCAAACAAGAGCGGGGTATGGTGGGGACGAGATTCACCACTTTGATGAAATCGCATCTAGCTCTTTTATTGAGGAGAGGGTCATCCCTCAAATGCGAAACCTCCCGCCCGAATCGAGTTCAACAATATTTCTTTTTTCTTCCCCTCAGTTTTTGGCAGATAATGAAAATGTCAGACAGGCCATTATTTCATGCTACGCGAAAAAGACTCTACGACTTGTTGCCATTGACGAAGTTCATCTCTACGTCATGCACGGAATATCGTTTCGTGAGTCCATTCGGAAGTTACGAACTATGCTTTTCAAGCATTTGTTTCCTGGACTTGTTGGATCATATCACCCTTTGTTTCTTGCCATGAGTGCGACCATGACAGAACGGTACTTCAAACACTTGGAGGACTTGACACAGATTAAGATTGGTCACAACCAGCGTTTGTGGTCATCCTTTTCTCACTTCCAACAAAGAAATATAAAGATGGCTTTTGTTGTCTCGATGGACATTGGTCAGAGAGCTCTTCCCAAATTAATGGACAAACTCGCAAACAATCAAAAGTCCTGCTGTTGCGTTTTCGTTAACTTCAAAAACGAATGTCATAAGTGGCGAGCAGCAATTGAATTGAAGTTGGATGAACGACTGCTTTGTGTAGATGTCTTGGAAGTTCACGGGGACCAGGACAAGCTTGAGAAGTTTTATTTCATTTGCTTGTTTTGTGAGAAGGTTCGGACTCGATTTTTGTGCCCTCGTATTCTAGTGGCGACATCAGCAGCAAACACGGGCATCGATAATCACCGAGTTGACACTATCATCAGAGCAGGATTCCCACGAGACCTTCTTACTTTTTTGCAAGAGCGTGGGCGTGCCTGTCGTATTGAGGGGGTTAATGGTTCGTTCACTTTATTTGCAAATTTTGAATCTCTTGTAAGACTAATTCTTTCTATTGTCAAGCCAAAAACGAATTCGGATAAACCTCTGCCTGACAAAGTTGCTGGTTTGAATTCGGTGATAATGGCTAAATCGCCAGAGACACGAAAGAAGGCAGCAAGTCAATCACTTGGGCGTCGGTTTGAGAAAAGCTTCGCCTTGACCAGAACAGAGGAAACAAATTTATCCGAACTTAGTCATGCAGAACTGCTTGAGGTTCTAGCTTTCTTTTGTCTTGATATGGGCTGTCAACATTCGGTGGCCGAATGGTACTTGTCTCATGGCAGGTTGGATTTTGCTCCCGATCCTATCTTACCATGTGTTGATAAATGCGGTATTTGTGATGGCAGTTACAAAAAATTCTTTTTGCCTTTTTACAAATCAAGTGCCATGGACTTTTTTAAGAGTAGGCACTTCATGGACAAGATGAATGTAGTACTGGATCCATTTGACGGTGACGCCCTGGTAAATCTTCTTTGGGGGCAATCTGATTGGATTATCAAAATATTTGATAAATCGAAAGTGAACAAACACAATGTTGAATCATTTTTCTTTCAATTAATTGCTGCACAAATTATTATGTTTGAGAATAAAATGAACGATGTCATTTGGTTTTTGAACAGAGACAAGAAAGATGACTTCATTTTTGAAAGTGACAAGTGCTGGAATGGAATTTGTTGTTTTCCAGATTCTAGGTCGCGGGTGTACAAGAGTAGAAAGCAAAATTCTAAATAATGACAGTTCACAACCCTAAATTATTTGGAACCGAACGTACTCTCTTCATCCATGAATGCATCGAACCATTACCTACTGTGGATTGGCTGCGAACATCATTCCTCTGCAACTTTCGAATCCCTGAAATTAGAGCCTTTTGGGTCTGCGACTTTCTATTCAATCTATCTTCTTTGGCTTTACGAACAGCAACAATGTCATGTTTAGAAAATCGGCAATGGCCAACAAACCAGACATCCTTGGTCATTAATTCGTGCATCTTCTTTTGCGGATCAGGATCACTTTTGCAATCATCAATGGATAAAAACATTTCTTCTTCTCCATCCCTTACTCTCGTTGCAAAGAACCACACAACGTCGTACAAGATACAAATTCAAAAGTGCTAAGCATTCCACCTGGTCCCCTTCAAACTCGCGGTAATACAACATGAAGGTGTGATGCAAGTAAGTTGTATCTGACTTCCTTCCAAAAAGGTGGTCGTAGGACCGAGTGCCATTCATTGGAGATCCAAAAAACATAACAGAAGATGGTGACTCAATCAACAAACGGAAGGAGAACGTATGGCAGAGATCGGACCCGGTAAACTGAACAGTGAATCCGCCGTTTTGTTCAAGGTCTTTTTTGAATTATGACTCTGAGTATGTTTTGGTGTTCAAACCGTGAGCCAACAGATGATTCATTCTTGTATGCAAAACCGTCGCTTTCAAACGATAGTATGATCGACCAGAAATTTGGACTCGCTTCTTTTCGTTTGGCACCCCCTCCGGCTTCTGAAGTGTTTCAACTCGCTCTCCAAGACCGCCATAATATTTATCATCATCTGAAACTTGAATTAAAATCAAGAGCTGATCCCCCTCCACTGCACCCATCAATTGCTCGACACAATATCAAGTTAACCGTCTCCTATCCGTAGTCTCAACACTGTAGGCTTCCGTATCTAACTCCCAATCATCAAGTTCGACATCAGATCAAAGAATACGATCGGTTGGAAGCGAATCCGTTTTCTGAACCCTTTCCTGACAAAAGTTATACACGACTTGAGTCCTAATCTTTCTGATGTCAGAATCGATCCAGCTAGAAGTGTAGACTGTCTTTGAATCAAACCGCCCCATGTCGCCAAATTCTCGCATCCAAGGGAGAAATTCCGAACGAGGCACAAGTGTCGCATTGGTAGGAACCTTTTTTGATGATTTGCCATCTTTCTGTTTTGATTTTTGTTTTGGTGCAAAGAAATCATTGATCAATTGCTTGGTCTGTGGGGGAGACGACACAACATCAACTGAGTTACGAACTGGAGTGAAGACTTTTCATTTTTCGGCTCGGATGGATTCGCGCTCTCGTTTGTCACGCCGTGGCGATACAATGTTTGAATTGCCATCTGCAGAATGGACAGGGAGTGACGAATCGACATCTTCATCAACTACGAGGTTGATCCCTTCATTGATTAGGTCGCGCTGGAGCGAAACAATGAAATCCAAGGCGGCGTCATCGTCTATAGCGATGTCGGGGATGGAGACGCGAGTGGATACAGCGTGAGTGTTGTCGGTACGGTCGGTGGATGGTGTACTTGGGTTGGCATCATTCATTGATTTAGGCTGTGGCGCCATTTTGGTGCATATTTTATTATTTTTGAGGTTCTGATCTCTGACGCCTGAGACTGAAAAAATAAGGATGACATGGAATGATAAGAAGAAATACCAGCGCCACTAGCCAGCTACCTTAAGTTTTTTTTGTCTGTCCGTCACACCCCTGGCTAGTGGCGATGCACGACAGCGTGGTACCTAATGGTACCATCGGTTTCCCTCGCGTACACCTAAAAAATATTTTAAGTAAGGTACGAATAGTATTTCGAGTTCAAATGTCAAATTGTACTTATTTTGCTTACATTTCCCAGCCCTTCACCTGAATGCCCTTAAATAAAGTGCTTCTGTTTTACCTGTCATAAGTATGTAGTAAATAGGTACATACACTGACGTGGATTTGCAGAAAGCCATGATGATCAGACAGTGGTAAAAAGGATGGGGGACACACTTGAAGGTAGCATCAATAAAAAGCTGTAGCTGATTGGCTTTTAGGTAGGAAAAGAGTAGGGGATTGGCAAACCCTACTATGCGGTGAAACATACCAGGTTTGTCCGGATTTGGGGATGTTTCATTGAAGCACAAAAAACACCCCTTCTGAGTAGGTAGAGAGCATACTGATTGATCTTCTAGGGTACAGTAGATATCCCCTCCACTTGCTTCAAGGCATACACTGTGTACAAGGCTAATCACCTGATCTTGGTTCAAACCATCCCAAAAATCATAGTCAGCATTAAACCTAACACAAACATCTCGCCAGATGTGTGTGGGTGGCTTGGAAAAATCAGATGCAAGATGCTTCTGTCTCTCTTGAACCTTGATGCATCGACGTTTTGCAGTTGGCTTGCCACCACAATCTCCATCAGTAGAAAACATTGGTCTTGATAGACCGGATGGGTCTTCATTGGACAAACCATTCTTCCAAGCACATCGCTGCGTGTGATCAAATTCAGTCACTGGGTCAAGAGGTGTAAAAATGGCCTTAGACAAATCTCCATTGTGAGGGACAGATAACTTGGCTTTGCAACCCGGTGCTCCTGTCTTCTTTGCAGGACAGTGAAAAGAACAGTAATACTGCGTGAAGTCTTTGAGAACATTCTTCTTCACAACTTTTGAACCTTGGTAGAAGATGCTACGAAGAATTCCATTGCTTTTGGGTGGAGTAGTAGATTCAGTAGGTGGAGCAGATGGCTTGAAATGGCCTGTTTCCCTTACAAATTCAATGTGGGGGTCTTTGATTGTCCCATTAATCTTGAAATCACCATAGAAAGAGTCGGGTTTCAAATCTCCTGGGTAGCTGGAGTATCCGTGACGGCAATTACAAGGTCAGGAGGAGACGAGTCATCATCTGCATCTGCAATGGCATAGGGGGAGTCAATCCCAATGGGAGGTTTTTCGTCCGACATCGTTGGAAAATAGATGGTTGAATAATGCAACAAAAAGGGGAAATGGTTCTGAGTTCTGAAAAATGAAAAGTGAGACCAAAAGGGAGATTCTGATTTTGGTCGTCTCTTTTATTAAAAAGTGAGCGCTTTGCGCTCACTCTATTAGCAATATACTAGTAATTGAACAAAAACAATGCAAAAAGGAGACTGAGACCGTCAGAGGCAAAGAGACGTTACAATAAACCAAAGAAATAATGTAAGAAAATAAATGACAATTCAAAAATCCAAAAAGAAACAGGGTTTTGAAATTCAAAAATGTAGCAGTAATAATTTAGGTTAGAATAATAGAGTATTCCTGTTGTCATTGCTAAAATGCGTGTAAAGAGCATGTAGAGATTGGTACAATTGAAAGATGGCGGGCAAACAATCAGTTGCCACAATGTCGATGGAAAGCCACGTCAACATTAGAGAAGCGTGTTGTAAAAAAATAATAGGTATTGTATTATGATAGGTAGAAGTACTGTAGAATGAAAAAAATAAAGTAGGGTGTGGTACAAAAATATTACATATTAGTAGTGCTACTGTATTATGATAGGTAGAAGTACTGTAGAAAATAAAAAATAATGTAGGGCGATAGTACATTGCTAAGTAGTACTGTAATATACGAAAAATAAAAACAGATTTTTAGTGGGGGGTACATACACAAACATGTAGAGTGCAGTACAAAAATTTGAATTCAAGAAAACAATTTATGGAGTCAAAATTAAAAATTGACACCAACATTAGTAGTAGAGATTAATAAAAGAAAATAGTGCCATAAATAAAATCATCTGTAAGTAGAATAATATGGCACATACCAGTCAGAACCAGTTCAGATAAGAACTTGTGTAGAACCCTAAAAAAAATTTCCATACGGAAGATCCATGTGCCATGTGCAAGGAGACGGAAATGTGTTAGTGTGGTTTACATAGCCCAAATGGATGAGGGTGCAAGCTTGAATTGGTGTTTCTGATAGCAGCTATTGAACCAGCTACTACGTGTTTAATAAACATATTATTTGATTTGCTATCTTGGTTTCAGTCCACCTACTTTCTGGCAAAAACATACTCTTGTGTCTAGTTTGAGAAAATGGGCACCTAAGATGTTGTCCAGCAATTAGTTTGATCTATTCCACTAACACTAATGGATTCATAGGTGGTGTAGATTTACTGTCTTAACAAGCTAAGATTTTAAGGCATTTTGTGTGTATCAGTTCCTGGAACTACAGAGAGATCTCGTAACAGTGTAGCAACTTCACATTTCTCCTCACACACCTACTTGGGCTAAGGAGGAGTATCATAATTTGGGAATGGCATGTATGCATGATAGATAATGCTTGATGGTATTGTTG
This sequence comes from Thalassiosira livingstoniorum, assembly GCA_036939595.1. Classification (NCBI taxonomy): domain Eukaryota; phylum Bacillariophyta; class Thalassiosirophyceae; order Thalassiosirales; family Thalassiosiraceae; genus Thalassiosira; species Thalassiosira livingstoniorum. Next base: position 6,653 of record JALLOT010000853.1, read on the forward strand.
GGCAATGTTGTCATAGCTGGTAATTGGCACATATTGCAAATCAATACTGATGTTTCATTTACTTACACCATGTACGGAGTGATCTTCCCTTGTACAAGTACTCTAGAATAAGCATTTTAGTTGTTATGTGTGTCTTTCTGTCCACACATTCAAAATGTGGATAAAGAAAAAAATGTCTGCAGCTCTTGGATTCAGGTGTTCTCAGTGTGAAGGTTTAGGTTTAGATTGATTTGACATTTGACATGTTTGATTTTATTGGCAAGGTGAGCTGTGGAAAGTTAGTTATGGTTGAATGCTCTTGGTGAATGAATCCTCCATCTGAAAAATAGGAGATATAAATATTAGAAAATATTATGTCTTCACAAAATCTATTAATAGCCTTTAACATAAATAGGTACACTTTCCAGAGTGCTCCAAGTTGTTATTTGGTTTATTTCACATCAGGTCTCCATTTGTATAGTCAGATTAGCTAAGAAAATCATTGATTCATTTTTACTACCATGCTGACCATTGTTCCTAGTATTTTTCAACACTTTTATTTGTTCTTGTTTCTCTGGTTAAATATCATTATGTGAAAACTTTCAACTGTGGGGATGGAGTAATAATGTGCAATAATAGGGTGATATACTTAGATACATAGATGTACTTAGTACTAGTACTCACTTGTATACTTCCTAGTCTAATAGTAGCTACCTTAGTATCTATCAGGTTAGTCTGATGTTGGAGACTTTTTGACTATTAACACATATTTGGCATTATAAAAGCTTCAAAAGATGTTCTTGTCAAAGAAAATATATCATTTGGTAATATTATGCAACCCTACTAAAATGGCAGATTCTCAAATTGTAAATTAGGTTTAGATCTTGTTCTGCCATATATGTTTTTTTGAAAAATATATATTTGTCAATAATATTTTCCTATGACATTACTATACCACTATTGCAATTGAGTTGAGTGGTGGGTATCAATTCACAATAAAAGAAGTACTTTCTATCATATTTTCATTCAAAATGAATAAAATAAATGAACAAGGAATTGGACACAATCAGACACTCTTTGATCTATCAAAGTTATCATTTTTTATGGACTAAATTATGTGAGATCATATTTGTTTCTTTGGTGTTGAACATATTTTTGTATATTTTATATCATATGCTCTGATTTGTTTAAGTTTTAACATGACCAACTAGTGGGAAAAGAATCTAAAAATTCTACATGTGTCATAAGACTTAGTGGGTTAGCTATGGTTTAAATATATTCCATCAATAAAAATGAACTTTGATGAAACAAACTAAAGTAGTGTCCCATGAAAGAAAATTTCATTTGATGTGAATAGTTTAGTTTTAATGCATCTGTGTTGCTTTGTTATGATGTTATTATTCTAAATATTTTTGCTGAAAGTTAACCCAGTGCTTTTTTGTTTTGGGAATTTTTCATCTCAGTTTTAAGAATATTAAGCAGATTGTTTTGTTCAGATTTTATTATTTTGATATATTATATAGACATTTGTATTCCACTTTTTTACTTCTACATTTTTGTAATGCATCTCATTTTCACAATTCATTTCAGTTCTTTTGTCAGTGTCTGATATGTTGTTTTATAAAACTGATATATTTTCATTGGTTAATTATTTGATTAGTTGACTCATTTTGGTGCTATTCAATGGCTAGTCCTGAGTACTCCATTAGCTTGTTGTGTTGTTGTTTTGTTGTTTTGGTGTTTTGTTGCTTTGTCAAATTCAAATAGCTCCATACCTGTTGTTAGTTTTTCATTTTCTTACCATTACCAAGGGCTTCTGCTTCATAAGATTTTTCAAAAAATTGTAGACATTTTGCAGATTTCATGTAATCAGTACTTTGGATCAGATACAGGTTTCTCTGTATGTTTCTGTAGGATCCTTTGTAGCTTCATTGTAGGTTTACGTGTATGTTCCTTTGTAGGATCCTTTGTAGTTGTATGTTCCTTTGTAGGATTCTTCATAGTTGTAGGTTCCTGGCTAAGTTTCTTTGTAGGTTCCTTAGTGGGTTACTTGGTAGCTTCCTTAGTAGCTTCCTTAGTAGCTTCCTTATTAGCTTCCTTAGTAGCTTCCTTATTAGCTTCCTTATTAGCTTCCTTAGTAGCTTCCTTAGTAGCTTCCTTTGTATAGTAGGTTACTTAGTAGCTTCCTTAGTAGCTTCCTTAGTAGCTTCCTTAGTAGCTTCCTTAGTATTCCTCCCAGGACATTTTTCTTGTATTCCAAAGTGCTTATTTTGTAAAAATGAGCTTAGGATGAAAAAAATAGGCATTTTGTAGAACACAAGAAAAACGTCCATGGACGACTACACACAAAGTCTTACTCCTTTGTATTCCACACCAGTGGACCAAAAAATAGGCCGTTGGCCTTTTTTATCTGGCCCACTGACATGGAATACAAAGGTGTAAGACTTCTTATTGTAGCTTCCTTTGTAGATTCCTTCATAGATTCCTTTGCATGTTTCTTTGTATGTTCCTTTGTATGTTCCTTTGCATGTTCCTTTGTAGGTTCCTGTGTATGTTCATTTGCAGGTTCCTTTGTATGTTCCTTTTTATGTTCCTTTGTAGGTTCCTTTGTAGGTTCCTTTGTACTCTTTGTAGGTTCCTTTGTAGGTTCATTTGTAGGTTCATTTGTAAGTTCCTTAGTAGGTTCATTTGTAGGTTCATTTGTAGGTTTCTTTGTAGGTTCCTTTTATAGGTTCCTTTGTAGGCATATTGGTAGTTTCCTTTGTAGTTTTCTTTGTAGTTTCCTTTGTAGATTCCATTGTAGATTCCATTGTAGATTCCTTTGTAGGTTCCTTTGTAGGTTCCTTTGTAGGTTCCTATGTAGGTTCCTATGTAGGTTCCTATGTAGGTTCCTTTGTAGGTTGGAATGCTTTGTTGTATTTTTCTGTGAAAGATTCTTTGTGAGTTTTCTTGTAATTGTAATTGTAAAGATTAATATGTACCTCTGTAAATTTTTTTAGTAAACCTCAATTTTTTCAATAACCTATATAAGCTTCTTTGTAGCAGATTTCTTTGCAGACTTCAGATTGCACTACTTTTGCCAGATTCATGTAATTTCCAGTCTAAATACCCTATTTTCAATGATTTCCTCCAATGCTAATTTTTATTTTTAAGAGCTTGCAATCAATTGATTGGAATGTTTGGTTTTCTGAAATATAATCAACAAGAATATTTTTTGTGTCTATGCTTTAAGAACTAAAATGCAATTTTTCAAGCTGTAGCTGTAGATATTTGAAAAAAGTAAAGCCTAAGTTTTAAGTTTTATGTAAAGTTACAGCTAAACTTACAGCTCAGGTTGAAAATAATCCAAACAAAAGAAAAGTCTAAAAGCCATTCCTTTATGGGGAAAGATACCCAGAAAAAATATTTTTTACATTTCTTGAAAAATGTTAAGACCCTCAATTATTTAATTCCCTCACTCAAAAAATTCTTTGGTACTAAAATTCCCTGCTATAATGTTGTTGAAAACACTTTTCAGGCACTAAAACATGCTTGGAAACAGTCACTTTTTGTTTGATTTTTCAAGTAGATAAATATATGCCATGATTTTTCTCAAGTATGGAGTCCTACCTAAAGTAAAAAAGTTGATGGGAACTGCTTTCATTTTTTCTTTTCTCCAGACCTCAAAAAGGCATAAAGGGATGTGCAAATATTTTTTTGTCACCCCCTGTTCCTTTTTGCTTTCTTCTCAAGACAAAATTACTAGGTTGGTTTTTTTCCTAAGGATTTTTCCTCTTCCTTGTTTTCTCCACTGTTTTTCCCTTACTGTGGGAGTAAAGCATGTTACCCTGGGTAGGGGGAAGGTTGGTGTTCCCCATCTAGGTCCCACCTGGTGTGATTCATGACTGGGAATCTGTGCTGAAAAAGCACTTCATACCTATTGAATCGATGCACAAGGTTAATGCTCATCTAAAGATAAAACACTACAAATATTAGAACAAAAATATTCCAAATGAAAATTTAATCAAAACATAGAGCAAGGAACACTGAGTTTAGACTTGTCAATGAATACCAATCATTAATATCTTAATATGAAATATGCACTACAGAGAACACATTTCCCTGTTTTCCCCCAAATCCTTTCCCCAAAACATCCTCTCGTCAAAATCACGTATATTAGAAAAGTTTTCCTTGTGTATAAGTTCCTCAAAGGAATTCCCCCATTCTCTATTTCCTCTTCATTTCCTCCTTCATGTCAGGGAGAAATAAAAAGGGGGAACCCCAACCTAGCTCTAATGTGTGAAAATTATTAAGTACTTTGACACAAGGTCTAAAATTGCAAGTTTTGATGTTTGTATTTCTAAATAAGAAATCTATTGCATGATATCAGTGTTACTTGCTCATGGTGCTGATCACAATCACAAAAGATTTTTTCTTTGTGCTTGTTTACAGAGTTATGTTGTGTACTTGAACTTATTCTCTACTTGTACTTTGTGATAGTAAGAACAGTAACAGCTGGCTTATATCACTCTATGAGAATAAAATGTATGTAAGGTTTAAAGTAGCCCTCTTACAGATAATACATGTATTTTGAGCTGTTCTATAGCAAATAATTTTCTTTCATGCATAAACACACAAACATAAGCTTGCAAATAATCCCTCTAACCTGTTGTTGAATATTTTTCTGGTAAATTTCATTAGGAATATTCACTTCTATTTTGATGTAATAATGAATTTTTCAAAGATTTGTTCAAGGACTGCAAATTTGGATATATTGATCTTTGTAAGTATGCCTAATATACTTTTAACATTTCTAAGGAT
>JALLOT010000854.1:0-17298 GCA_036939595.1 Thalassiosira livingstoniorum
TTTCAAAATTAATCTCTATTTTAAGCTCACAATTATTTCATCCAAATCATTTTCAGTTACTTTAAAAATTAGATCTAAGATTGTAGTGCTTGTGGCACTAATGATCTAGCCAAACCAACTTGAATTCCATCCATTCTCCATTAGATTGACAGTGCAGAAAACATAAAACCAAATTACCCAATATGATGATGCCAAGCAACCAAGACTAAAAGCTCACGGATGATTGGAGACCATTGTTATTATCTCTTGGAGCACCATTACGTGAATGAAAGGAGAAGAAGTGAAACTGAAGATGTTGCACCTATTGCAATGACAATGGCACCTTCAAGAGCAATCAACTTACTACAGCAGTGCAGTCAATTTGCCACTGGTCAAAGCAACCGCACAAGTGGTTTTGCATCAAGAGAGTCTCTTCTATGGATTGGGGGTCAATGTTGATGCTTTGCTGTGGCTCAAGGAATCATAGCAATTTTGGAGTTTTCCCATCAATCAGATCAGCCACTCCAAACCCCATAATTGTTCAGCACAACATGTCTCTGCTATTCTCAATTGCAAAGCAAATGATAAATCCAAGGTTGCTACCTGGAAAATCTCCATCGTACGCCTATGCTTTGTTGATAACAAGAGTTCCAATGTAGGTAGGATGTAGGTTGAGGGGCAAAGCTTTCATGAATGATGGAAGCTGCGGGTTGGCTGTTGTTTCTTGCCCCACCCATTGTTGATGATGTTGTGCATTGGAAGATAAACCTGCCCCCAACGTAGATGCAAGTGTTGCAGGACAATGAAGATCTGGCAATAAAATCATGACAAAAGTGAATGGTCTCAAAGCTGCAGCAGCAAGGTTGTGAAGAAGGTGGTCCAGAAAGGGGTGGGGATAGGGATGGTACGTGCCTCCATTAAACCAACAAACACAACAATCTTCCTTCTTGTATTGTGTTGTTGTTTGGTGTTTGGTTGCTCAAGATGAAATGTGTGCGCTGCCTGTTAGCTGGCTATCCAGAAGTTTCAGTTCATGATGAAAGTGAATGGTCCCAAGCACACAGAAGCAAGGGCGTGAAGAAGATGTTTCAAAGAGCAGAGGGCGGGGATGGTATTGTGCCTATAGCCATTGAACCAGTCACATTCTATTGTGTTGTTTGTTATTTGTTGTTTTGTTTGTTTGCTTGAGATAAAAGTACATACAATACCATGGTATGGATGGAGTGTTCCGCATACATGCATGCATGAAGGTCAAAACCAAAAGCAAGCAGAGCACATACCGTGTTATGACCTATGACCACTTGTTACTTTTTTGGTCAAGAATGGGTCAAGAACGTTGGTCAAGAATGGGTCAAGGCTTCTTGACCCATGGGTCAAGGTTTCTTGATCCACGTTCTTGACCCATTCTTGACCCATTTATGACCCATAACATGAAAAAATAACAAGGCCTAATAAAAATATCCAAGGAGTGGCAAGTCATCAATACAACCAAACTTTGAATTTTTGTATTGTCCTTACGTTTCTCATTTTTGGGAAAGTATTTATTCACCACATCTTGCTAAACCTGGCCAAACTCTATTTTGTTCAATTGAATTCAGAGGAGTCGAAATTACCTTTTATATTTGAAATTTTTCATTCGGCAAATTAGGCCTCTTTTTATTAACCCTTAAGTCAAATGTGGCATATATTTTTTGGCAAAAATGACCAATTTCTTGTTTGTTCCAGTTTGTAATAGGTCACTAAAATGGCTCTATTGTGCCAGTTATTAGCCGTTTGCCGATTGGAGTTAATTACTCTAAGGATTCATATATATAAGTATCCAGTACATTTTACACATTTTTCTAGGTGTGTAAAAGCTACCAGGTAAATTTTTAATTTTTTAAATATTAGATAGGTACCTTTTCAAAATAAAAACAGAGTAGATACTACTACAAAATCTGTGATAACATCCCAACATGTTTAAAATTTCATCTCTGAAATGGGTTCAAAATAACCCAAAAGTTAGCATGTTTTTGAAAGTGTACTACCTGGTATGTTTTTTCTAGAAATTTCAACAGGTATGGTATTGTACCATCATACACTTTAAAAAAGCAAAATTTTTACCAGGTACCATACCATACCATACTACACATTCAAACCCTGGTAGTTTTTCATCAATAATAATTAGGCTATTCTACTTAGTATTTTCATTTAAGTAAGAAGTTGCTATGGTATTGTAGTATTATTGGTCAGTAAAAAAAAAATCAAAAATCAGAGTTTGACTGCTATCGTGCAAGAATGATGAAGGTGCCAACTACAACACACAGCAGGGATCAACATCAACGCACCATCACCCTCCCCCTTCTACGCAAACGATCCGAACACAACGAAGGTCTAGTCTCCACCCTCGAAGAACTTGCTTTGCACCAAGAAGAAATCCAATCCATCGGGTCAATTCTGGGTAGAACATGTGGGAAGACTTTGAAAATTCTCTTGCTGCAAAACAATGTCATCGATCGCATGATTCCATCGGATTTCAAATTGTTGAAATCTCTCGAATATTTAAATTTGGCGTTGAATAATATTCGAAAGATCGAGGGATTGAATGGAATGGAATGGTTGAGAAAATTGGATTTGACATTGAATTTCATCGATGTGGATAGTTTGGAAGATAGTGTTGACGAGTTGAGTGGGTGCCGAAGCTTAGAGGAATTGTTTTTGATAGGAAATCCTTGCATTGGTTTCGATGGTTGTGGTGGAATTTCAGAGGGATCTAGTGAAGTTGGACGTGCGTCAGATGGATCGAAAAACGGTCCGGGTGCGTCGCAATCGGAAAAGCCCTCTGGTTGGAGTGGGTGTCGAGCCTACATCATTGCACGGTTGCCAACCCTTCGGTGCATCGATGGTAAAGAAATCAAACGATCTGAGCGGATTCAAGCGTTACAACAATTACCTGTGTTGTCGTCGGAACTTCGGTCTTTGGCAGAACAGCGGGAAAAAGAGAAACAAACGCAATCAGATGTCGACGTTTGCAAACTTGATGAGGATGTGAATGAAACTTACATCTCGGATGATGCACCCACCTACCACAACCCTGAAACGCGAACAAAAATCAGTAATGAGCTGTACGACCAAAAGTTAGCCAAGGAAAAACAGGAGACGGCCCATTTGGCACAACCGCCTAAAGGGGAAAAAGAGTGGGAGGAAGAACATTTGGATACAGTTCAAAAGGTCAGAGCAAGAGAGGAGAAGGGAAGAGAATGGGAATTGGAAAACAGTAAGAAGACCAGCAGTAAAGGGCACCAAAATGATTTAGGAGATGGGAATGGTAGTTTCAAAGATGGGGGGATCAAGCAATGCAATCAGGGGAAATATCAATTCTGGTTTGAAGACTGCGACTCTAGCAAAGGCGTTGCTGGTATGAAAGAAAGATTTTTGCTCATGCGTATTGCTCTTCCCAAGTTTTTATCGACGTCCCTGGTTGACGTCGATATCCACCCTACTTACGTTAGTGTAGTCGTCAAATCAAAAATTTTGCGAGTTCTTTTGCCAGTGGAGGTGATTTCTGATCGTTCGATGGCCCGTAGAAACACAGCAACAGGCTATCTTGAACTAGTGATGCCAAAGGTAAATCCAGGGGAAACCGTGATTGGACTGTGTCATGTCCGTGGTGGCACTCAAAAAGACAGCATGGAAAAAGAAAATGTAAAGAATCACAGTGGCACCGGAAAGAATAAAAGGGATGGTCTTGGAGACTCGATTCTAAAAGAAGCTAATATTGGCGCTTTGCAGCAATCTCCTGAAAAAAAGCTTGCATTGGGTTCGTCACTGAAGTTTGTGGAACACGCTCCAGATGACAAGGGTAGCTCCAGCGAAGAAGATGATGCGCCGCCTCCCATTTTTTGAGCCATTTGGCATCCAACTGAATCAATCATGGTGTCTGATAGTACTCCGGCTAGGCTATCTCTTCTCGTGTTATACTTTTCATATTTCAGACTGGACTTCAACATTCATGTGAAGCTTCGTACTTCTCTGTAAGAGATCCCATATTTTTCATGTGGCCAACAATTGTGTTCGGGCATAAACATTAACATAAAATTCATTGTTGAGTGATATTGATACTTTGTTTTTCTGCGGTCACTTCTTTCGGCCTTTCAATTTCTCAGAATAGGCAATTGACGATCAGTCGATTTTTAGAGATGTGAAAAACTGCACAATAAACAAGATAGAAAAACATGAAATTTGACAAGGGAACCTGACTCTCCAGATTAGTGCATAAACTTGAAGTCTTTCTACCCATTCATATTTTCTTGGAACGAGCTTAGTTCATTATTATTTCTGAGCAGTTTAATTTAGAAAGCCTGAAGTAATCGGTATTGTGGGCAACGCAAGCCAGTCTTTATCCTATTTGAATGTTTGATGAAATAATCGCTTGAAATAACGTTTCAAAACAAGGATGTGTACTTAATAGATGATAATTCTTTTGCAGGGTTGAAGCATTTTCAACATTGCACAAATTGCATTAGACTTATTTACAATTCTTACGCTGCAACTTTCTCTCCCTGACGTCCTCTATCTTCCTCTTCGTCTTCCTCCTCGTCGTCATAATCTAGGTCAGTCTGGAAAAATGTATAACTCAGAGTCACACTGTTCACATTCTTCAGTTGCGGGTCGTCCAAAATCTCAGGATCGATAAAAAAGAAAACAGGCATATCCACGGTTTCACCAGGCAATAGCCGTTGCTCCTCAAAACAGAAGCATTGAATCTTATTAAAGTACAAACCCACTTTGGGAGGGTGAACATTGTAAGTCGCGACACCTGTGATTGCTTTGTCGGAGTGGTTTGTGGCGGTGAAGAAACTAAGAGCTGTTTCTCCAGGAACAACCTTAACATCGAGTTGAGTGGGTACAAACGACCATGGTAAAATATCTCCCACCGTAGAATCAAAACGCACTGTAATTAGTTTTCCATTTTTGGAAGGACGAAGTGAAGCAAGTTTGGCCGCAGCTTCTTCATCCGTCCACGTTTTTGCTCCCCGGCCATGAGAGGTTGTTCCAGGAGTAGCTCCTGGTAGCATTTCACGTGGGACGTTGGATAAGTTGTGCAATTTGTCCCACAATGCCTGTGATATCTTACTCTTTCCCGTTGACTCTCGTTCCTCTGCCTTTTCCGCCCATTCTGATAAATTGACCCGCTGAGTGGTGCCGCCAAATCCCGTAGCTTGGCAAAATATTTTGTACAGAGGGACAGCGGCGTAAGTTGCACCAAGTGCGCCTATTACGGCTGATATTGCGTAGGCAGCAATGCGGACATTGCGATCGTGAAGAGATGAATTGTCGTCGTGATTGGAGGAAGTTGATTTGGATTTTGGTTGCCCAGATTTTTTCCTGTAATATTCGTATGCCCGTCTTTGGGCTAGTGCAGCGGCTTGTGACTCAGTGAGGACGATTTTCTCAGGAACCTGCTGGGTCGATGATGCTGCCTTATTGCTGTTACTGCTGCTACCACTATTACTGAATTTCCGGATAGAAGAGCGTAGTTCGGGCGGATTGTTGCGGATGTATCGGGATTGAGGGAGTCCGTTTGAGAGTCTGGAGGGGTGAAATCTCACGAGACCTACTTGATTTCCGCAGCTAGGCCCGACCTTGCTGTAAGGAGAACTCGAGTATTGACATGGAATGTCTTTCCTCTTCACGTCAAATATTCTAGATGTTTGCAATCTGGATAGAAAGGTCAAGTTGCTGTGCCTGCAGGGGATCGCCATCTTCCTCTATCTTTGGTGCTTATCTTAAAAAATCACCATATTCGTCTGCGCTGGCTTGCTTTGTGTTGTGTTTTGTGGTTTTGTGTTTTGTTTTTTCCTGTTGTGCGTGTTGTTGGTTGATTGTGCCTTGTGCTGCCTTGTGCCTTGTGCCCGCCCTGCCGCCTGCCGCCGGCCGTGGGGGCGGGGCGCTCGGAGGCTGGCCATGCGTAGCGCGTGGGCTATGTTGTAGTAAGTAAGTACTTAGGTACTACTACTACCTAAGTACAACAATACCAGCCATGCATACTACTATCATACCATTGTATTGTACCTTGCTACTAGTAGTACCGTACGTTTGACTTCAAAAGAAAATCTAGTAGATGGGGGGCCTTGTATCTGAGTAGTGGGTGTTGTTTTAGGCTCAAAATTTGTTGCATGCACTAGCTGTGAGCTATGGGTCCCATCTAGTGCGTACAAAAAGAATGGGGTTGATTGGCCAGGTGGTTGTTTCAATATAAGGCCCCCCATTAAGGAACCCATGATTTTGTGTCATTTTTTGCAATTTTAGGCTCATTGGAACAGGGATATTAAGTTTGAAATTTTATTATTTTTCAAATTTGAAGTATGAAAATCAGAACTAAATGTTAATATTCATTTCTTAAGACTTATATTACTCTCCAATAATTGCATTCAGGATTCATTTACCTGATCTTAAATGTCCTTGATCTAAAAAAGAATGCTTAAAAAGGACAATAACAATCACCACAGGGATCCTGGCAAGTTAAAAGGTGTTGTACATTAGATAGTTGCAAGTACAATACACCATGTTGCCATTGCTGTTGCCAAAACACGGATTCAAATAATAATTGACAATGCACTGTGCCTATATAAGCTTTCTACTAATAGGAGCACACTGTTAAGACCAGTAGTTACAGCAAACAGCACAGACATCATTTCATTGTTTCTTTGCCTCGAAAAGGTTTCAAAATTCGAATTCGGGCAAAGACAATGACGATGTTCATTTCCACCATTGCTAGATTTGATGAATTTATTTTGTTATGTACTAAGATATTCTAAGTTTATGTTAACTTGCTTGTGTCACTTAATTTGATTACTAACTCGTTAGTTATTGGGAGGGCGAGTCCGCGATGATGGCGACGTCAAACATTGTTGTCTTCATTGTAGTATTGCTACTCCTAAGTATTAATTGTTTGAATTGGCAGCAAATTGGCCTGGTGTGATGTGGCGTGGATGGACGATGGACTTGAATGCTGGATTGCAAAGCGTGCTTTTCGATTTGACGCTCATCTGAATTTGTACTGAATTGTACGATATGATGTTACATACAATATTGTTTCCAACATTTCCATACATCTTGAATCAAAACAAAATATTATTGCCTCCCCGAATTTTAAAAAATTCATTTCGTTTCAAATCCTATCCCTAAACCCTAAAAACTCTAAAAAAGGCACAAATTATGCCAAACTTCAAATGGGCCATTACTCAGTCAATATTGGGTCTTTTGGCTTCATCTCTTCAACATCTGAGACCTAATAAGCCTAATAATTAATAAGCTAATACATTATTGTGATATTATTGACTTTTCAAAAAAGCCATTTGCCTTTGAAGTCAAACGTACGGTATTATTTAGTAGTACTAAGTACCCCTACTGTAGAGGTAAGGTAAGTCTACTTAGGAGTATCATCTATCTCAGTTGGCGCGGTCTCATTTTCCCTTGGTCTCATCAACGGTCAACACCAACAACAATCCTCCTCCACAAACCACAAAACAAAAACATCACTCTCGCCTCCGCTCCCATCAAGCAACCCTCTGTTGTAATTCTAACTTGTTCTAACCACGGTCAATAGAAGCCATTAGAGCACGTTGCTCCCAAGCTCCCATCACCTTTGCTTCTAGGCCCAATCGACAACGCACTTTCCCGTGCACGCACCACGCACCATCGCCAACCGTTTGTTGGCCATCGTCCTTTCTCAGCAAGATTCACTTGGCACGTCTCTCCTTGTCATCACATTCTTTCATCTCGGAATCGATTGTGTTGAACCACGACCTCGGCGTGTTGTTGTACTTATGAGGAAGTGAGAGCGAGGAGGGTCCTTGTTCACGCGTTGCATTTGCCCTTGGTTGAAATCATCGATCGAGATTCGTCACAGCCAGCAGCCAGTGTGTCGTAAGCGCACCGATTCAGAAAATCCATCACAACCTCTCGTTACGGGTTGAGTAAACTTCCAAAATGTCACCATCTTTTTTTGATCAGATCGAATCTCGATCCAAATCGATAAACTCCCTTCTTTGCGTTGGTCTAGACCCTCACAAATCTGAATTCTCATCGGAAGTGTGGGAGTCGGGGGAAGAATCAAGGTGTGAAGAGGTGTTTCAATTTTGTAAACGTCTTGTGGATGCCACTGGTGCGTGTTTCGTGTAATGTAGTTATTGTTTGAAATCCGGCACTCATTGCTGACCTTTTTTGCCATTTCCTATGCCCGACTTGGCCCTATTTTCGTGAGCAGCACCACACGCAGTTTGCTATAAGCCAAATGCAGCTTTCTTCGAAGCACTCGGTCACAGCCTTGGGGCTTCCACTCTCCGCCGGGTCGTCGACTATATTCACAATGTCGATGGTTCTGGGAAGATACCAGTGTTGCTAGATGTGAAACGGGGGGATATTGGTAGCACTGCAGCAGCCTATGCAGAGGCTTGTTATGACGAGAAGGATGGGTGGAATGGAGATGGGGTTACATTGAGTCCTTTAATGGGCTGGGATTCTGTACAGCCGTTTGTTACTGGTGAGTTCCTAAACTCCAATGAATCTGCCGGATGCACTGTTTTTTCTACGTTGTGGATCCGTTAAGATTTGCAGTCGTTTTACTGCTTTGCTGTTGAATGGGATCATTCTATTTGTGTGGGTTCTTGTATTGTACTATTCGTCGATGATTAATTTAAAATATTTGCTACTCCTCAATGAGTCTTCGGCCTCTTGACGACATTTTTTATCACCAAGATCTATGAGACGATTTTCTTTTCTTTGCGGTTTGATTGTGATGTTTTGGAACGAATCGCATTTATCCATTTTTCTTCTTCTGCTTACTATTTGTTTTTTTCATTTACAAAGGCAAATTCAGTGATAAAGGGGCCTTTCTGCTGTGCAAAACCTCCAATCCTGGATCAAATGACCTCCTCGCCCTCCCTCTTCAACAAGAAAAAACATCACTCTTTGAAAAAATCGCTCATCTTACATCACAATGGTCTCACAAAGCAGAAGCTGAGTCTCCTTCTTCCAGTTCATCCCCTCCATCTGCGCCGAGGTTGGGTCTCGTAGTGGGAGCCACCGACCCTTCAGCTCTTTCCGCTGCCCGTAGTGCTGCACCTACAGCATGGATATTAGCTCCGGGTGTAGGAGCACAGGGAGGAGACTTGGATGCTGCCTGCAAAGCAGGATTGAATAAGGACGGATCTGGTTTGTTAATACCTGTTTCGAGGGGTATTAGTCGCGCCGAGGACCCAGGGGAGGAGGCACGAAGGTTGAAAGACATGATCAATGCAGCACGAAAAAATGTAACAGATTCGTCAAGCAAAGAGGATGTCAGCGGTGCCATTGCCCCCTATCAAAAGAAATTCTTGGAATTTAGTCTTGAAGAAGGAGTTCTTAAGTTTGGATCGTTTGTATTGAAGAGTGGGCGTACATCTCCGTATTTCTTCAATGCCGGTCTATTCTCGAGCGGAGGTGCCTTGCACAAACTTGGAAAAGCTTACGCTGCATCAATAATGGCCTCAGAACAATTGTAGGTTATTTTGCTTCAATGATACCTTTTTGAAATTAATTTGAATCGTTTCTGAGATGTGGTTACTCACTTTTTATTGCGCTGTGTTTTTCAACCAGATGCGGAGAAGATGGAAAAGTCACCTTTGATGTAATTTTTGGACCTGCTTACAAAGGAATTTCTCTTGGTGCACTTGTCTGCGCTGCGCTCTACAATGACTTTGGAGTTGACACTGGCTTTGCTTACAATCGCAAAGAAGCCAAAGACCACGGTGAAGGTGGCATTCTTGTGGGATCTTCTATGGTCAATAAACGTGTCTTGATTGTTGATGATGTCATTACTGCAGGAACAGCTATCAGAGAATCTTACAACCTACTAACATCAATTCAGGCAACACCTGTAGGAGTTTCTATTGCTTTGGACCGAGCCGAGAAACGATCATTGGACGATCCTTTGTCAGCAGTCCAGGCGGTAGCCAGAGACTTGGCTATTCCAGTTGTTTCTATTGTTGCTCTTCCACAACTTCAACAATATCTGAAAAGTAGTCCAGATTATGATGACAGTGTTTTGAAACTAGTTTCTGATTACAGATCACAGTATGGCGTGTGATGGATGTGGATGACGCTAGTACCCAGTTGATACGAAATCCGTTATTCATTTTATGTAAGAATGCTTAATTTTTCACACAGTGTGAACTATATCCAGTGTTTTTTGTTGTGCGAAAAAATGTCTTCAATGCTTTGACTATAACTGTTAGTTGAATACTTAGGCTTATCCGTAGGTAGTAGTAGATCAACATCCAACTTTGGTACCACTGCACCAAACCAATCTTGCCCACTCAAATGTTGATACTTATTGCAAAATGAAAATTACTACCAAAAACACACATCTGTAAAACATTCACTCAACGCTGAATATCCGTTTAAGACTACGGCACCACAGTAATGGACAAAACACTACTTGATAGACTTGCTTTTTGCATTCAACAGTCTGCAATTTCCTTGCACTAGTGATTTTAGCACCTGGTCAGTCCATGCATGTCTCATTAGAACTCTGATCCTTACATGAAAGTCAAATCACCCCCTTTTCACAGTACTATGAAAGGTAATGACAAAGCAGATGTTTATGCAGATGACTTTGGCACAAACTTAATAAAACTGACAAGTTTCTTTTCAACTTGGGCATGCACCTTTTATTGAGGTCTTAAAAACAATCATTAACACAACCGGTGGCCAATACACTGTGAGAATTCAAAATTTACTTATTTTGTGTTGATGTCATCGTTATTCACTTGTGGTGGTATCCTTGTTTGATGTAATGTTTCTTCTTAACCTTTTTGATCTATCACATCATGTAAATAATCACACTGTTGACTCAGCATGATTTTTCAGTCACACCTCTCCAATTCTACACAAGGGTGAGCAAGTGTAGAGTTGGAAAGATGTGACTGAAAAATTAATCTTAAGTCAACGTGAGCTTGTTTTTGTACTGAATTGAGTGCAAAAGAATAAGATCAGAAAGGTAGCAGTGCACTTTTTCTGTGTTCTTTTGCACTAGTTGCAGTAATGCATATCATACATACTTTCTGGGTGTTGGATTTCATTTGCCACAAAACATTTGGTCATTAATAAGGTTTCTCTGCCAAGCTTTCAGCCATGCCATAATTTAACCACTACCTTAAGCCTTTATCCAGCACAGTCACTGCTGTTATGCTCTCATGCCCAGGGATAATTCACTTATATCTGTGATCAGATTCTTGTTCCTGGAAATATGAAATACCCAGTTGTTGAACCCCAATTTTAGGCCCTCAGTAGGCTATTGTACATCCCAACAGAAGATATGAATTTCATTTTTTTGCTTTTAAATTTATTTTCTTGCATCCACCATACTGTTGCAACTGACAAAAACTTCATCCAAAACAGCAAGATTTGTAAAATCATATGGATGCCTCTTCTGCTGAAGAATTCAAACCATTAAGTAGTTTGAAGACCAGTGAGAGGCAACCATAGTCTGAAATTATCAACATAGATATATTTCTAGTTTTGCATACCTCCCATAGCCTCAAAGTAAACACCACAACACCCCCCCACTTCATAACTCAGAAAATCTTGCCTGTGTAAAACTTCAATACCTTCTTTCTTCTTTTCAGAATGCCCTCTTTTTGTCATACATTTTTAGAAACTTCATTGGCAAAATCTTGAATGATGCATATGTTTGTGTGACTTTGCTGTCAACAAAGAATTTTGTATCTGTCCTTTCCAATGATCTCAATACGCTACTCCTATCAAGTTTTAGTGTTAGACCCAATTCATATTCATCCAATTCCAACTAGGACTAAAGTAGCAATGCATGCCATTTGGGACATGCAAGAAATAAAGCTGAGCCGAGCTATGGTGGGTCACTACTCCCTCCAATCATCCAAATATTTTCAGAATCCAACCACTGAAATGGTCAAATAAGCAAACAGTGCCTAAAAAAACTATTTTTCTGCTCTTTTCAACAGTGCTGTTAGTGATGGAAATTGATAAGCAGAAGCTGTGTTAATAAGTATGGTATTGGCTTGCTAACTATGTTTGGTGATGGGATGGTACTTCAATTCATCCAACATTGTTAGTACAAAATAGAAGTCCTGCATTACAACCAACAGAACCATATTAATATTAGTGCAGGTGACAGTGTCAGAGTGGTCAAAGACCAAGTTGATTTTTGATGATCAAAAGTCAAAAAGCATGTGGATGCCAAAAGATTTTTCTTCTGAAGAGGAATAGTTATGATCTTTTCTTCTGATGTATGCAGTATTTGTATTGCTATACACTCATCTCTTGCAATACTATGAGCCTGTCATACAATGAGGTGTGCTTGTTGTCATGAAAAATAACAATGTCTGGAAACATTGAACTATCAATAACTTGATATTTTTTCTTCTCTGAAAAGATTATACATTTGGAACTCATGGGTTTTGTATTACCATCCCTTAAATGGGCTTACAGCCATTGACTTAATATGGATTGTTGACAAGCTTACCAACCATGATGGAGGATGGAAAATTCCATGTCCATGAATACAACCAAGGTGAAGGATTCCACAAAATTTGATTTGAGATGAAAGCTTATGAATGGACAACATGGCTCAAACAAATGCAACTGTGCCAACTCTATAGCAAAAAGTAATTCTAAACATGTTTACAATATATGTAGCCCAAACCAGCTAGATTAGATAGTATAAAATGATTCAATCACAAACAGCTACAACAGTGAGAAAGATACTCTACAAAAGTAATGACAACTACATATAACTACTTACATTCTTCATACTCCATGCAACAAAAATAAACATCAAAAATGCATTGTCAAAAAGATAGGCAGTACCCAGTCAAATGGCAAAACATTTTGTAAAAACTAGCTACAACAAGTCCCTTCCACCTTGTCACAAGAGTGTCAAGAAGGTTCAAAATTACCACCATGGAACTTTCATTCAACCCATCAATAAATGAAGTAAAATTCAATTCATTGTGAATTTGGAGAGCAAAATCAATGCTTTGTAAAAGAAATACAAAGTAGTACAACTCCAGAAGTTCTGTACTTCAAAAATACTTTCAAACTCAAAATAGTAAAAATGGTCAATCCATAAACCCATGGCAAATAAGTAGCTTAAACTCTTCTCTGCTTTGAACAATCTCCTGTTTTCTTTCATATTTTTCCTGATTCCTAATCCAAATAGAAAAGAGCTCAAACCAAAATTTGAACCAATTTTTTCCATCTGTTCATCACTCACAAAAACTGTCTAATAAAATCTTCTTTTCTTTTTCTTTTCTGCCAATTTTACCATTGCACTTTACATCTTTTCTTTCTGTTGTGAAAATGGGATCCATAATATATATCTATGTTGAAATGAAACCTAATTCTAAGTCTTCTTTTGTTCAACAACATCATCATCCTAAGAGCTGATCAAGCTCAAGATGATAAATTAGGTACTCTCCTCCAGAACTCTGTTCATCACTATACATCATTAGATATTCAACAATATTTTCATTACAATGAATTGCAAATTAAAGGCATACTTCTTTCATTACTTTCCTAACTTATGTGTATGCTTATGTTGGATTTTCCAACAAAATCTGACACAGATTTCTTGTATAATAATTAGAACTTGGTAGTATTGACATAATATGGTACGTATTACCAAGTATTAGATGCATCAAACAACTACTAGTAGTACTAGAGGATTGATTTGGTATGTCAATTGATACTATTGTAATAATGTAATTATTACCTGAACAAGCAATGAAGCCATTTTGAGGATCTAAAGAAGAAACTTACCTATGGAAAGTTGAATGTTTTCATGATTTTTTACTAGTGATTTGAAACTGAAAGGTACTTCATCATGGTGGAAGCTAGTAATAATGTGGCCAAAACAAAATACTTTCATAACTTAATACTAAAATTATTATCATTGTTATTACCATCATCGCATGAGAGAAAAATAGCTACGGAATGGGAATGAATCGGTTCACAACCATTCAAACAAATTTATTGTGTTGTTTGGCAAAAAATAAATTTGAAGTTAGTGGTTCTGTTCAAGGGTGAACTCCTGTAAATATGCTTACTTGATATCACATGCACTTTTCAAGCTTATATCAAAATGATACATAATTGGCTCCTTACTACAATAAGCTATTTAATCTGATGAGGTGGGAAAAAAGTCTTTGCCCGAATTGAACAGAATGAGTAACATATGATATTGTGTTAACTAAAACCTCCTCATTGGATCTTAAAACTATCCCATACCTTATAATGGATGATGATGCTAACAAACTATCCAGATGGTGGGATTAAGTTACATGTAAGTGTGATTTTGGCCACATTTTTACTAGCTTCCACAATGGTGAAGTAGTTTTAAATGTGGGATTATTATAAAAACATTAAAAGCTAATAAGTAGTCATAGGTAAAATTGTTCTTGAGATAGTAGGAAGAACAAACTTGCAAACACTTTACAATATTTTATCTTATTTCATACCCACTTTCCAATATAATTAAAGAGTAAAAAGTACTGTTATGTAAGTGGTAAATGGTAGTACTAAGTTCTACAATACTGCTTGCTCAAGAGATAATGTACAATAGTAGGTATAATTCATTTCACCCACCAAGATTGGGATGATAGATGAAAGCAGCCTTCCATTTAGATCACTGTTGCTGAAAAATCATGGCTTCCAATAGATTCTGCAAAAAAGGCACTAACTACCCATACACATATCTATCACATTTTTGTATGATATGTGAGTTTGGATTGTATTTGAACCCTTCCATTAGTGAACTAAATTGCACTTTTTCAGACAAAAATAAACATAAAAAATAACAAAAACCTTGCAATTTAAAAATATGACCATCAAATGCAATTTTCTTGTACTAAACAATTAATAAAAACTACTTCTTTGTTACTTTCAAGGGTCCAGACAATACTAATCGGATGTCTAATCATCTTTTCTGATAGAAAAATGGAAAATGTTTATAAAAAAACATAAAATGAGAAAGGATGAGTTTCCAATTGTGTGTAACAGTAATATATTAAGCAATAATTCTCAAACAACAAATTGTGACATCAAAACTATGCTGGCATCCATGCTGTCAGGGGTTGCCTGTTCCCCCATTGAAAACCTGAATTATTATCTAGAGTTTTCACCTATGATAGGGCACATAACTTTTATGAGAGGGTACTAATTTTTGAACTTATTCTCCTCACCTCAAATTTACAATTTAGCTCCATTATAATTGATGATTCAGTCAATGCTAATAACCTTAAGTTCTGTTGGTATCATTGCAATAGGATGTACGAGTATCCACAATCGATTTCACCTTCTATGCATCAATACCATACATCTTAATAGTGCCATAGCCCAATTTAAACATAAGAAAAAAGAATAAAAGTAGTGTTATGAAACAAAATTGGGAAGATAACACACATCTTCATTGTTTCAAAGTTACAAAAATGAATCTATCAATAACAATAAAGTTCAAGTTTATTGATGTGGTTCCTAAAAAGATCAGAAAATATTGTAGAGCAATAAATTTCCTTAGAAATGCCCTATGATTTGTCCAGTACTGTCAAGAACATTTGTTTCACTTTAATACCATGATATTACCATGATTCAAATATTTTTGTGTCCATTTTCATCATCAATATGATCTTTGAAGAAAAATTCTTGTAGTGTTTTCTCATCTTGCCTGAATGTATCCCCATATGGTCCAAAAGGACCCCTGACCCTGACACAGTCTCCGACAAAAAAGTTCCAACTATTACTGTGATAATTATTCCAGTGGAAGTATCAGCACACAGTTGTGTAGATCATACTATACCATAGCTAAGTATCTTTTGATACTTGAATTAATATCTTTATTGATTAAAAAGGATTACCAATTTTAGCAAATTTTTGATTATGATATTTTTCTTGAAATTAGTCATCTAATGAGTTGCTGTAAAATTGTTACTGGTGTTAAAGCATTCATGAATCTGGTGGTCGCTAGTTATTTTCCCATTCATTGGCACTTTTGTTGATCATTGGTTACATCTGCAAATTTTAAAATGAATCTAGCAGCGTCAAAAGTTACTGCCACATCATGTACCAATTCTATATTTGATATCAGGGGTCCTGGTCCAGAACAGAATTGACTATGGCATCATGGTTCCACCAGTACCAGTGAGACAAAAATCATCCCTTGTGATGCTTTAGTGAGGTGTCCAGGGATCCAGATCAAGATTTTGGTCATGGACACAGCCTCATTCATAAAACCATGAAAAATATTTTTAAAAGCAATTACATGAACATGAACATGACCATTATTGTGAACACAACAATGGTGGAAAACCTACATACTAGATTTGGTTTCAATTTCAATGGATCCATTTTTACATTCACTTGTCATTATTTTGTAGTTTATTTAGATCTAACTAGTTTTTTACAGACAAAAAATAAATACTTTCAACACAAGAGTCAACCCCTCCCAATTGGTTTTGGCTTTGTGAGACCACAACTAACAGTACTCGGCTCCTTCCCTGATCACCAAAAATGAATCTGGCAACATGGCAATTGAATGAGCTTTGGGTGCTCATTGGATTACTATTGCGACAAAAGATGGGGAATTTGTGATCCAAGAAGAGAATGGGTCCATGTGGAATTTGAATGGAAAGGACTGCAGCAAGGATTTCTTGTTTGGTTCCAATGATGGCAACAATGTGATGTCATACATTTGATGTTGCATTGGAATTGGATGATCACACCTTTGCTCATTTGACTGCCATGGTGACACCATGGGTTTTGATTCAAAAGTATTGTAATGGTGATCAAATGAGACCCCCATGGCTCATGTGGTCCCCCAAGAGATAATTTCAAAATAAAGCCCATGGTGCCACCATGGTATTTGAGGGACCCTACTTTGCTTTGCTTTTGCTTGACGAACCAAGGCCAAGGGTCGAGCCTGGCTAGCTGGGTCGAGCGCATAGTAATAGTATGGTATACTTACACATACTAACTGCATCTTACTACATAATATGCTCCCAACTTGCCTGGATCCAGAAAATATTGCTACTATCAGTATCTAAGTACCATACCATACATACTTACATAGGAATATGATTTTCTGGACCCAAAAACTACATTTTCCAACTGTTTTTCCAAAATAATTTCTGGATCTGGATCCCTGGATCCAAATACTAACTGCCGGATCCAAATATTGTTTCTCTTTTTTGAACCTTTCTACCGTACTCAATGGGTTTTAAGAACAGGTTATTGTTCGAAAATACAACAAAACTCCCTTAAAAC
>JALLOT010000855.1:4984-17306 GCA_036939595.1 Thalassiosira livingstoniorum
AATTTAGTAAAAACAAAATAAAATAAAAACAGCTATTGAATATTTATTGTGCTCATATGAAATACTTGCAACTGTAAAAACATAGTTTGTAACAAATCACAAATAAATCATTGCTGTTCATAATATATTGGTTACAACTAAACAAGCCTTGAAATTATATTGGGGTTGGAAAAGATATTGCTGTTTTGCTGTTTTTGATGAATAATACATACCAACTTTGTCTAGTTGTCCCAGCACTATGTAGTTTCACAAAATCAATGCCACATACAATATGGACAAAGAAATTACTCAAATACAAATATATTCATCATTTTGATACATCATGTTTAACCCTCAATACAACAAAAGATATGACAACAAAAAATGTTGGCAATGTTAGAGTACAATTGAGTTTGTATTAAGAAATAGACATAAAATCAAGCATGAGAAAAATATAGTGGTTTGAGACTTAGCAGCATCAATTGTACTTTCTGAGAGCAATGGGACAAGTATAGTTACTTTTAATTTCAAAATCAACTGACTTTCTATTGATGTATTTGACTATTTTTTGTTTCATAAACACCCTTGACAACATTATTGGCAGTTTTAGTATTAAGTTCAATTCTGAATATAAGTTACAGTCAATAGTGACTTTAGTTTCAAATTTTCCTGTTGTTAATAGTATTACCTCAAAGTACAACATCCAAATGAAATTTAAATATAAATAATTTAAATTATGCATATTTTCTATTGTAAAATATGAAATGCGTAACTTGTAGGTAGTGAAATGTAACTTACAATCCATGTTGCAACTATTATGAATTATTTACTACAATTGTAATTGTCTACCTTCAATTGAATTTTCTTGTGTTATTAGTTACAGTTGAAGTTTGAAAAAGGCAAATAATACTAGCTATGAAATACTTTACTAGCAGCCAAGCACATTGATAGTTCAAATTAACCCATATCTGCCCAGGTCCTCAATTGGTACTCAATTTATTATTAAATTGAAGTTAGAAGTTAAAAGCAAGGGAAGTTGCTCATGATTTTTTTAATGTTATTGAAACAATGTATTTTTGTAGAGTTCCCTTTGCCTCTTTTTAGAATTCAGTTACTACTTTGTAGCAATTTCTTTGTTTCTTGTTTTGTTATTCTCTTCACCTACAGAATGGATTTACCATCATTGCAAGTGTAAGGAGTGGGGAGCTTTAATGCTTAAATATTCCCTTTTATGAATGAAGAATGTAGGTAAATAGTAAATGTGCAAAACCATGGTAAAACTATCTCTACTAACTTAGCATAGCAGTAGCATTCTGGCAGGCACTTATTCCACACTATTTAGTAATACTTATGGCTTAGAGCTAAAAACGTAGAGGTAACAGGAAACATTGTAAGTAACAGCATTGATTACCGAATGCAATCTGTATCTTTAGGGACAGTCTATGTTGTTTCAAGGATCAAAAGTCAAAAGTCAAAGTTGGAAACTGTAAACAATTACTCCTACTATTTTTATCAATTTTGAATTTTGAATTATTTTTTTAATTGGTTCTAAGCTATTTTGAATCAAAATTTAAAATCTGAAAAGATGGACTGTTTTTATAGGCTCAATAGTAATATAATTTAATTGTAAATAAATTTATATATATTTACTTTGTATCAAGTTTCAAATGTTGAAACATACTACAGATTCAGAGCATCAAACTGTGAGGAAAATTCTATCTCATTTGACTACAATTTCAAATAGAATTTTCTCCAATGAAAAATCCAAGTAAACACTGTGACTATGCCAGCCATCTGTGAAAAATTGAAGACAACAATGATGCCTTTGCTTCCATGGAGGAAGGCATTCCATTAAAAATTCCATTCCATGAACAGTTTTTCATCATGCTAGCCATTGTGCTATTTTTTTTGTTTGGTTGTCTTTTGCCAAATAATATTTTTCTGGAAGTGGCAATAAAAACAGAGAGATTCTTCAAGAGAGACAGCCCTTTGAAAGGATGGTTTATTCAAAGCTCTCCAAATATTCATTACATTACATTTATCAAATGTGACAAGCTACATTCTACAAACTCCACAAGTTAAATTGCAACTAAAAAAAGAAAATTATTCATCAGATACAAAGACTTGGCTCAGAATTGCTCTTTGCTTTTTTGCTAGTTGCTGCCCTATGGTTATGGATCTTATTCAAATTCATAATGTGAGCCTTGAATTTATATATGTTTCCAACTGGGTTGTGATTGATACTGTAAATCACACTAAAAGACTTGAATATTTGCTTCAACCACATTCAAAACAAAAAGAGAAGGTGGAGTTAGATTTGACCAAGTAATTGGTTCCATTGATGGCATTGTCATTAGTATTCTGATGCATCCTATTTTCCATGTCATCTTCTTGAATACAGACAAGCTATTTTTGTTTCCACCAAAAGGTTGAATATGGCTTCAATAATATGTAGGCCATTTGAGACTGCTCTCTAAAATTTTATTGGGTAAAAATAAAATGGCCCAGAGCAACCAGTGACTTCATGACATGATTCTGTTCATCTTTGCACAAGAAATTGGAAGAAAATGCAGTCACAAAACTCACTATGAAAGGTTTCATTGTCATTACAAACAATACATACATGAAGCAGCTTTTTATGAGCATTCCTCTGCAAGGTATCTGTAGTGGAAATAATGTTGCCTACAAAGTGTATCAATCTCAATTATAAATAACAATTGAGAATGCTTTCAGATTTTCTATCACTGATGGTCAATTATCCTTTCTCCACTGACATTGCCACTACCAAAAGGTTCAGCTTTGATCAAATCTCTATTTTCTTGAATAATTATTGCATTGTCTGAAAAGAGACTAAAATTTTGAGCATGAGATCAAAGAATCATTGAAATTATGAGAATACCATGTGTCTTGCAAAAAACAAGAAGTACAGAGGTGCATCTAATTGCTGTGTTATGCAGCTGGATAAATTTGGATGGCTGATTTATATTTTAGACTTTGGCATGCATTTTGCTGATACTAAGAGTCATGGAGCTGTTAAGAGTATTGTAAAGACAATTAAGTCCATGGATGAAATGATACCCATGGTTGAGTTTCATGTCCTAGAGAAACCTAAATTTCAAAAGTTTTTTTCCTCAAAACAAGAGTAAAAGATATTGATTTTTTAATATTATTATGAAACTTATTGAAAAAGGCAAGTACTTGTAATCTCTTGAATGTAATTGTTGTAGATATTTTCTGTGACATGTCTAAATCCATCCAATGGAGTTGGTTTATCAATTTTTAGCATCTTTTCAAAAGCATTACCAACCATTTCCTCAAAATCATGTAAAATCTAACATCCCAAAGCATTGTGACAAAAAATCACATGACGCCAGTTGGTAATTAAGTTGAATGCTCACATTCAACTTGGCAAGCAAAGGTGAGCAATTTGTGTTTTATATAGTTGGCATGGTATTGGATCCAATGTTGGAAACAAACAAGGTTGTCATGCGCATTTATTATTTATTACAAGGAATTGTTGCAATTTTGGTAGTTAGAATTTTATTGCTTGTTTAATGCGTTGGTGTCCTTTTCATCACACTACATATTGACATCATTCAAATGACACTCCATCTACTTTGATACAGCCATCAGCATCATCTGCATCCACATCCTTACCACCATCAATATCTCCATCACATTGCATTTGATTGTCATTGATATAATTAGATATTGTGGCAGGGTTGCTTTGATGTGTTTTAATATTTTCCTGATGAGCATAAACTTGCTCTGCCCAAACCCTCTTAATTTTTCAATGCCCAATCAAGAGATGTCTTCTACTTTCTGACAATCACTTGGTACAGCTTTTCCAAACTGCTGATTAAATCAGGCTCATGCTGGTTTTCAAAAGAAAGATGTATGCATCATTGTGCTCTTATTTGATATAAAATATTAAAAGAGAGATAGACTCCAAACAGCTCACCATGATTGAATGTAAGAACACAATTTTTGTCACTGTTCTTCCAACTGAACAAGCTTTGCATCATCTTTTCTGTCTATGGTAGCTGCTCTTAATAACCCACCCTTCTTCTGTGTGGTAACAGTGTCATCATGTAATTGAAAGCTTCATCATTTCTTTGTCTGAAAAATTGATTTGTGCTGACAAGTATAGTTGATTTGGATCTAATGTAATACTGCCAATATTTTATTTGGAAAAGTCTGTCCGATTGAAAGACTCAGCAATCCCCCAAAAATATGCAGTTACAATGTGCAAAATGCAGAATTTGTAGCAATCATTGTCAATTTTACACAGTTAGTTTGTTTTTTCTGTAGAAGTGTAGAGAGTTCCATTACCCAAAATTTTTAACTTTGCTTTCCATCTTCACTTCTGTTTTGTTTGAAAATTCCAATCAATTTTCACCCAAAGAATTCTTTTTTTGAAAAAAGAAAACAAGTCTTTCATAATTGTTTTGATAACATCAGCATCCAATTCTCTCCAAACATCTGGTAGGTTTTATTCAATTGCAGTAGTCATTTTGTCTCAGAAATCTGGACAGGGAGTAGCGACTGGCTTCCAGTCTTAACTGTTGACAATATGAACATTATTCTCCTTATGAGTTTTGACTCTTGCTACATATTTTAAGTCATCAGGTTTTTTGTGTTGTATCAAATCAAATACACAAATACTGGAGCCTTGATTGTCTTCAATAAAAAATTCTTTGATGATGCACATTCTTCTAATGAAGAAGGTGAAGCAAAAATACTCCCCTCTTTTATTATTTTTCATCCTTCATTATTGGTGGTAAGATATTCAGTGCATTTTTGAAGAGCATAACCAGACAATCCATGAAGTTTGAACCCCAAATCCTCTTCTTCTTTAAATGAATAGCACCACATTGATTTATCCTTCATGTTGTGTTCTTGAACTCTTCTTTCATTATCAATCATGTATTTATTGTCAACAAAGGACTTCATTTTTTGGTTTGCTTTTTGGTGCTGTCAATCCCAGTTGCCATTGCAAAAATTTAGGCAAGCTGTAAAAACTCAACCATCATTGGTATTGTTGCTTTTATTTTATTTCCATTGATATTGATTTTGTAGACAGTTTTGGAATTCAGTCTCAACTTGTCAAGCCAAAATGTTTTGTTGTTGTGAGAATCATCTGAGTCTTACACCTCCAAACTCCAAGCTTGAATTTCAAGTTTGATGCAGTTGTTGTGCATTTTACTATTGATGATTGACTTGAATTGGAAGCATGTCCTTGACAAAGGACATGGGTGCAATGTTGGTGTTTGATTTGGAGCAATTATTGAGGAAATTTACAGAGCCTGGCTCAAAATCAATGGTGGGGAGATTCCTCCAAAATTATTTATTGCTATAAGCATGGTGAAGATTGAGCATGGGTAAGTTGTTGTTCACCACAAAAGATGGCAAATATGGATGGGGGCTGGACGTCTTGATATTGAACTATGCTCTGCCAACCAAGCTAGTGCAATCACACTAGCTTGGTTGGTAGAGCATAGTTCAATAAATCTACAAACCAACAGTTTGATTCCCAAATCTGCAAAGCCAGTTACATGCAATAGTGCAAATAGGGTGCGTGCATGGCAACTCACAAGCAGTCAAAGTAGGGCCCCTAATTGGATTGTAAGATTGGCAAGGACACGTGCCTGTACCAACCAGTGATGACATGTGACACATGATGTAGCTCTAGATTACACCGCCCTTACAGGTTGATTTGTAGTTTTATTGAACTATGTTTTGCCAATGGAGCTAGTGTGATCACACTAGCTCAGTTGGCAGAACATAGTTCAATAATTGACCATACTAGCGGCCAAATTGCAAAATGAAATATTGGTACCTTTCAGATAGAAACTGGAATAGTTTGATAGAAATAGCAATGTATTGGTACTGTTATGACAAGAAGCTGTGTCAGAGCAGCAATCAGTGGTCAGAGAATTGGCTTTCCTTTTGTTGTCGGAGTTCTCTGTTGAGCCAGTCAAATCGCATATGGCATTGTTGGGTGGTGAAAGAGGGGTTGGCATGGTTGGAATTGCAAAATGGCAAAAACAAGCATTGAAAAAGCTTAAAAATATGTAGGAAATGATCCTGAAAATGGAAGGCCAATAAAGAGTGAGGAAGCAGCTAAAATCTTACTGTTTTTTTTGGTATTGGATCCACATGCAAATTTTTTTGTAGAAGAGTAATAGTTTTGAATAATCGAATTGAGGGGGAAATGGAAATAGAATATTCCTCTTCATTTTGAGGTTCTAAATAAAAAAATCATTTTTCAGGGTTAATGAAGGTTAATGATCACTTCTGTGATGTCACAGCATTAGATACAGCATGTTTTTCTTGGATCTTTTCATTTCAATTTTTTATTTTCAACTTTGAATTAAAGCAGCTTGCTTAGACAGCCCCTTACTTATTTAAGTATTTTCTTGACTTTTACTGATAATGAGATTGATGAGATCGTAGCTGCCCCGGAGAAACGGTTACATTCAAAATCTGGTTTATCTAGATAAGGTACTTGCTTTCTCACATAATAAAAAGAGCTTATATAATATATTTATATAATATTAATTGCTATATGTTTAGTTGCTTAATATTTTTAATATAAGCTTACATACATACGTACATGTATTAATAAAATTTGTTTTTTGAGATGTGTATGAATTCCAATATTGTAAAATATGATCATCTATGGTAAGTAGGTAAGAAAAGTAACTAAGGCAGCTACTAAGGTAGATACATACCTACGTACTTACTTACCTACGGGTAGCGTAGATTGTTTACCACGACTACCTTACCTACTCATAATAATATTACTCCTACTATGCACAATCTTAATCACGTACCTAAGTCCCTTATTTACTACTACTACTCGTATTAAAAAATAATACTACCATACTCTAGACCATACTCCTACTCTAAAGTATTGTAGTTTTGTTGGCGAAATACGAGTAAAAAAAAATAAAGGCGCAAAAGGTTGTTCTTGTTTTTTGCTGTTGTTGCAGTGTTGTTGCGTTGTTTTTGCTTTGCTTCCTCACAGTTCCTCACTCTATCTCTCTAATTCAACTGAAAACACGACCCTGCAAGCAAGCTCAAGCAAGCATGCTTTTAGTAGCTTGCAAAGTACCATAAGGTATGGTACCATACTAAGGATACTAAGAGCACGATATGAGATAAAGTTTGTTTGTTTCTGTCCGCCCATTGCCTACATGTACTTACTTATGTACTTAGCACATCTCATTTAATTTCTCATCTGATAAAAAAGTTATTGCCATCATGAAGTTTTATTCGGCCATTTTGTCTGTCCTTATTGGATCGTCTGCTATTTTGGCAGATGACATTGAGCTGCCCCAGCTGCCATACGCCTATGATGCTCTGCAGCCATACATCAGCGAGCAGACTTTGAAGGCTCATCATCTCGAGAACATGGCAAAGTAAGCTTCTTTTGAGTCATTGTTCATTGTTATCTTTTCATGAACAGTTGGCGCTTGGACTCAACTCAATAAACCATCTCTTTGCTTGGCAAGGTATATCAACAATGTGAACCAGCTTAGAAATGAAGATCAATCTCTCGAAAATAGAACGCTGGAGTCATTGATGAAAAGCCCTGTCATCCGAGAAAAATATCCAGCCCTTCAATCCAATGCCACGGCATGTTGGAATCATGACATATATTTTAACAGCTTGGCAGCGCCTCCCTCAGAAGAAGAGAAAAAGCAACCCGATGGCATGCTCCGAAACGCAGTGATAAACACGTTTGGTTCTTTTGATGGTTTTCGGGAGGAGGTGGTGGCTGTGGCAAAGTCAATTGAGGGTCCAGGATTTGTCTGGTTCTATTTTGATAGAACAAAGAAGGCTTTTGGTGTGTCTGCAAAAGGTGGAGATAGTAACCCATTAGTTGATGAGAATCATTATCCTCTTTTGGCAATTGACGTTGCTGATCATGGTGAGTTTCCCAAATAGCTTTCTTGGGCACTTGTTTTCATTGCAGTCGATTTCGCTCATTGTGTGTGTGATTCTGATTGGCATAAAACATCATAGCTTACAAACTTGACTACGAAGACAAAGATTCTTATGTCAAAGCAGTCGTGGATAATCTCATCAACTGGGAATTTGCAGATTCGAGAGTCAAGTATGCAGTCGTTGCTCAAGGCACAATAGACCAATTGGAAATGTTGATGGAAAGAAAGGAACGGAAAGCAAAGACTTCCAAATTAATTGATGGTTTTGAAGGGCTAAATGGAGGGGGCGAGGAAGATAGCAGTGACGACGAAGAGGAAAGCAGTGATGACGAAGAAGAGGAGGGGACGGGAGATATTTTGTTCGATCAATTGGAAATCACGGATATGGATGAGGTTTCCCTTGGGATGGGTGCCCCGGTGAAGCCTGATCAGCCTAAGAAGGGCAGGAGAATGATAGACGACTTCAAAACTTGGCGGGAAAAGCAGAGAGACGCAGGTTTGACACCCGAAGAAATGTTGCGAAATGCAATGGGTGGGCTTGACCGAGGAGCTTTGGGTCGGCTTGACCGAGGAGCAGGCAGAGGTTCGGACGAGCTCTAAATATTGCATTTGGGGAAGTGGTTGTCTTGATTTGTGAACTATGATGAAGAATAAATTATATAAACAGTTTTAGGAATTTTATCGATTTGATGGTCCACGCCATTGCTATGACTTTCCACTTCGTCGATTTTTTGCCGTCGGAAGTGGCATTCCAAGAGCTGCACCTTGCTTCTCTGCATTGATTCTTTCTAAGTTTTGACTTGCTTCTAACTCATTCTTTACATTTTGATACCTTTGCATTAGTCTGTTTGGGTACGAACAACGTTGTAAGTAAGAGGGTTTATGCGCACTGGAAAGACAAGAGAAAGAGCTTACCTCTCCAAAGCAAATTGACGTTGTTTCTTATGTTCTTCTTTTCCTGTTTTAATCCGTTTTTGTAGTGCGCACATTTCTTGTCGCTTAATCGACTTGAACTGATTCTCTTGCTGAAACATCTCCCGTTGTTTCTTCTCATTCCATTGCTCTAATTCCATTGCTTCCATTCTGTCAGCTTTTGCCTTCACTTTGTGCGCTTCGCTATAGTTTTTTGATCTTGCCAGATGCTCTTCAATTTTTCGATAATTCAGTAGCTCTGGTGTAAACTTTGGTTTTTGCTGTTTCTCCAATAGCTTTTGCTGGAACTCTTTCAGTTCTTCCAGGTGCCTATCTTTCATAGCCTTCATTTGGCTGAGGAAAGGTGAAAATACGAGCGTCAACCATAAGCGGTGCCGCTCAACACAATACAAACAATAACTTTCGTGCCTTACTTTTCAGATTGTTTGTCGTAGTCTTCTGATTTCTTATCCCAAAGCATATTGAACTGCTGAAACTCAAGCATGTGCGCTTCTTCAACTCCCAATCTCTCCTTTATTTGTTGCGCCTTCATGGATTCTCGCCTTCGATTCGCCTCGTGAGACTTAAGCTCTTCGAATCTCTTTTTTGCGACTTCCGCCTCTACATATTTGCCTTGATGCTCGCAATTTTTTCTGTGCTCTTCCAAAATCTACAATGGGGCAAAAGTCGCGATGAAAATAACATCAAAAGTGCCCTTTCAGCTTCGAATGGCGAGAAAAGGAGTTGAAACAAGGGTTCTTACCTGCAAAAAATCTAAAATTGCGGATTCCTGTGTTTCATTCATTATTCAGGACCAGAATCCAATAATATTCCCAACAGAAAGAAGACACGAGCAACTTCGAGTGGCAAATAGCTACACTTATTTGAAAAGGGACGGCAATGTCAACCACTTTACGTCATGGATTCATTCGTCATGAAAAAACGTGTNCATGGATTCATTCGTCATGAAAAAACGTGTACGTATTTTCTTTTAAAAAGAGGCAGAGCACTCGAAGACCCAAAACGAAAAACATTCTTTCGGACTTTCAGGTTTTCGACAGGGCAGAAGCAATTCAAATGCACCACAATCCGAGAATCTGATTCTATTCTACTTGATGACACTTCACCTTAAACTGGTTGCTTCGTCGAATTGTAAATTGCCCCATGGCGTCCGCGCCAACAATGATGTCATTGAAATTAAACTCTAACCCAGGAGTGGGACTTAAACTCACCGCTCCAAGAATTCCCGATGTTTGTCCACCCAATACACCAAGCCCTCAGTGTTACTCAGTGAAGTGTGGCATGATGGACCTGTCAGAACGAGAAAAGAATCAGAATGAGTTGCTGAGCAAGAGGTATGAAAGAAAGAGCCTTGGTTCGAGCACGAACGCTGAGATTGGAACGAAAGTATCATTTGAACGCGCCTCCCTCTCTCCGAAGTATTCCTCTTTACCCGTCAATTCTTTGCCTCCTTCGTTGTCTCCAAATAGGTCCGCTAGACCGTCCTCTTATAATTCAAGTATTGACACCCGTCAATCGAACAAGTCGAATCCGTCAACGTCCAAATTTCATTCTTTGCCCGGAATGGCTGATCTGACCGAGAGAGAAGTACGCCAAAATGAATTGTTGACCAAAAGATACGAGACAAAATCGTGACAGTAAATTCTTGTTCCTCAACTATTTTGGTTCTCTTTGACGGAAAAAAGTTAATGTCGATATCACTTTTTTTCGGCCGTGCCATCGTTTGACCTTTCCCAAATTCTCCTAAAATGTACAATGTTTCCTCTCTGAAAGATTGCCATGTCAATTCGCAGAGTGCACAAGGAATAATAATCACCTTATTTTAGCTAATAATTCGCAATTCTGATGTCGTTGTTCGTCATTTCTTAATCCGTGGCATCATCAGCTCTAACTGAGCCAAATCGTCAATAAAATCAACCTCACTCCCTCCTGGAACCTCATTCCCACTGGCCTTCAAAGCCGGTCCCTCAATATTCAACAAAAACAATGCCAACATCCTTTCAGCACGGGATCTAGCAAACTCTTTTTCCTCCAACAGTGCCAAATCCACAGTTTTGAAGCATATTTGTTCCATGTTATTGGGGTGCAATCCTAAATCCACCTTCCACTGCTCATAGGGTATTCTAGTGGGAGAGTCAGATTGGCCAAGAGGTGAAGTACATATGCGGTGATTCCACTCCCATTCGAGATCATCTAGTCTCATTAAAACGCCAACAATACGCCCGCCAATGGTTTGTAGTTCTTCCTCCGTCCAAGAAAATTCTGTCGTCTCCACCATGTCTGCAACATCTGCATTGGCGTTGCGCCTGGCATTTGGTTTGAATTTTTCCAAAAAGCGGTCTGCAAACTTAACACAGCTGTATTGCACTTCAAACCATTCAGTCTTGTCATCTATGAGACGTAAAGGCGAAGTTGTCTTATTTTGAGCTCTGAGCCGCAAGGCCTCTTCAACTGCTTCAATTGTGATAGGATGCAAAGATGGGCGCGTTTGTTTTATCGAATTGTCCTTCTCTTGTTCCATATATTTTGTCTGGTCCTCCTGCTCATCTTGCCCCTTAGACTCAGATGTTGTACTGTTTTTTCCGCTTGCTTCCGAGCCAAAAAGAACAGCCCATTCTTGTTCTTCCAAAAAGTCCACATCCATGCAAGGCAATACAACATTGTTCTTTCTCAATCCCGGCCCCTCAAGCTCATGTAAAAACATGGCAAACAAACTTTTAGCACGGTTGTATCGTAACTGCTCATCAAATAAAGATGCTGCATCAATTGCTGCTGCAGCTGCATCTGTTTGCTTTTGGAAATTGCCAGCATTGGATTGCCATGCCTTCAGTTCTTCTACAGGAATACCCAAGTTAAACAATATTTTATCGTTGCCTTCTTTCTCCAAGTCATTTTGGTTCATGATCTTAGAAATTCGTGAGAGCAATTCTTCTTCCAATTCCTCAAATCGAGTCAAAACTGCAACAATTCTTCCGGCCACCACTTGCTCTTCCTCCTCGTCTTTTTCACTCCTCTCCTCCCTCCCATCCTTCATTCTCCATTCCTCCACAAAACGCTGTGCAATCTTTCCTGCTGAGAGAGTAATCTCCCACGGTTCCATCGATCCATCTTCGACAAATCGCAATGGCATGTTGGGTACATTTTGAGCTCGTAAGAGGAAGGCGTAGGCTATGGCTTGGAGAGTTGGCGGGTGGAGATCTCTCTCGTCTGAGGTTTTTACATTTGTTGTTGTCGTAGCAGTTGTGGCCGATGTGGCCGATGTGGAGTCCGAGTCTGTCTGGGAGCTGCGTAGGGTTGTGGCAGACAATGACCTCGGAATTCTTTGGCAGTTTTGGAGTGAGTAGGGGCATGGTGTCAAGCCCTGGTGACGGGCAAGGGGGGGCGCCGGCGAAAGCCAGGCTTTGGGGCTGAAGGCGGTGGCAATTCTACCCAGATCGTTGCCCAGGCATGAGATGATG
>JALLOT010000856.1:0-17399 GCA_036939595.1 Thalassiosira livingstoniorum
TAGACATTTGTAAAAATACCAGTATCTCCAACACACTCCTGCAGTCAGTTCAAGGATTAGCTTGTTGATTTCTTGGGCTGACTGGAATGGGATATTGCTGCTACAAGTTTGTGGTCGGTGTTGTCCAAGGCTCTCCTGAACATGTTTCACTTCCAATTGCACAAACTCACCCGTACAGTGTGTTGCAATCATTGCTGGATTCACTACACCATGTTCTACTACTCCCGTTGGTCCCTCGACCTTCATCATCTCGCCATTCCCGAGATCACCACTTCTGTTTTCTAAATTTGTCTTCGCGTGACATTGAACATGGTCAATGCTTATGCTCCCAGTTACCTGTTGATCGCTTAATGTGTTGTCGACACTGCCCTTCAGCCATTCGTTGTAACTATGGCTCTCATTTGCTGGCATTAAATTGATTGGCTCATCCGCATGCCCTTTCAACCATTGGGTTTGGTTGACACTGGCGACGGGCTTTACGAGATACCCATTGGCGCTGTTGATTGCAGCTTGCTTCTTAAATAGGCCTCCACTACCTTCGTTCAACGATTCTTTTTGCTCCCTAGTAGGAGATGGAGCAAAGTGGGCAATCTTCGTAGCGTCTTCTGGGTCTTGTACTCCGTCGTCATCACTCCTGTCATCTTTGCCCTTAATAAACCCGGTTGCTGACCTCAATCCTTTGTTTTTCACTTCAAAACCTCCTGGTTGTACTTCGACCCTTTTCACGTCCGTATGAATGGAGGATTCACTTCGCCTCTTCGCCTCCATGCCGTCTACTAGCCCTTTACACTTATGTCTTGCATATCTGCCATCTTCTCCCGACTCAACTAAGACGTTTGCATTTGAATCACTTATGAAAACCTTTGGCATGTATCCGTACGTTCCTTCCTCTAGACTTGCACCACTGTAATGTTGACAATTCGTATTCATAATTTGGATATTGTTCTTTTCGCCCATGGCACTGGACACTTTAGTCTCACCCCATCTCTCGACTGGGTGTTGTTCTTGTATACCAACTTTACCGTTCATCGACTGGCTGAGGCAAACAGCATTTGTGGACTTTGTTGGTTCATCATCACCCTTGTAGTCCATTGGATTGACCCCTTGCATTTCGGAGCTGATACTCTTGTGATCTTTAACCATCAGAATATTGCGTGCATCCTTCGTAATATTTGAGCGCGCACCCAGTATCACAGTCTCTCCACATTTCTCTAATGCTCGGCTGTCACCTCTACAGCTGGCAACATCAAATTCATGTCCTAACCAGTAATCATCTTTCGACGCAATGTCTTCATCGTAGGCTGATGAATGTGGCGGTGGTTTGTCTCCAACTGTCAACTCATTAGTCTCAACCTCAGGGCACTCATTAACAGCCCCGAGAATATCCACGCTGCTCCTTGTATACATAACACTCGTGATACTCCTGTGCTCCTCAATATTTCCGACTTGAGCCACGTCACTTATGAGTCCATTCGGCGCCCACACCACATCCTTTCTCTTCGTCTGATATAGTTCGACATCAGCACCGGTGACAATGCACTTATCTTTTCCACTAATATCATCAACATCTTTGACCAAAAAGCCTTTGGTGTGTTGTTGGCCCTTGAGGTTTAAAGGTGGAGCTCTGTTGTTCATTCTGTCTTGGTTGTCTTTCCAGCCGTAGCTCTTATCACTTTCGCCGCCTTTCACGTTCCAGTGGCTATGATTGTCCCCACAGTAGGCGGCTTTCCGATGTTGATACAACACACCATGCTTCTCATCTCCAACCAGTAGTTCTGGCACAGCACTGTCATGATTTGACACTGCGCTGTCTGAAAAGGTTGCACTTTTATCCTTCGAAACCCTCGTATCGTTACTTTGTGCTTCGCTTGGTTCGTTGGTTGAAATTGTAGGAGGGCTAAATCCACTCCTGGGGTCTTTGAATGCTTGCAAGCTATTCACTTGACCACTGAAAAGGTACTCCACAAGGCCACAAATGTCTTCCTGTGGTCGTCGGATTGTAGCTTCTGACAAGTGATGTTGCTCACTGGAAAAGGTTTTTAGGCGGTGTTTGCCTGATGTCATTATGGTAACAACCTCACCCTCATCAGATTTCAGGGCACTTTCAGAATATAACCCAGATCGCGTACCAATTCCACCAGTTTCGGTAGTATTAAATGCCGAGGGCTGAACCCCAGAGTTCACCTCTGTCAATGGTATATTTGTACCTATTCCAATGTTAGCTTTCTGCTCCGCAGCATCAGCTTTGTCAGGACTGGTGTTGTTAGATTCTGACTTTGTCGCTCCATCACCATAGGAATGGTTTAGCATGTCCCATCTTCTCGACCCTACATCTGATGCCGGTACTCCCAAGTTTGGACTTGCTTCATCAATCCTATAGTTCGTCGTTTTCTCATAGTCAGGACATTCCCTCACATTGGCGACTGGAGTGCTGATGGTTTGTTCTTTCCTCGTGGCGTCGTTCATTGTTTCCTCACAAGTTATGGAGATGGCCACGCTATTCACTGCACAAGGGGAACCCACTAAGGTCTCAATTTCTTTTTTCCCATGGTGCTCATTTAGGTGGGCCAGATGATTCGTCTTTTCCCCTTCCGCTTCAAAACCGTGCTCAGTGTGGATGGTCCCGCCTTCTCCGACTTGTGTTACCTCAGATTTATCTTTTTCCTCATTTAAAGATATGCTGTTAGGACGAAGCCCATCTATCTGGCAATCTTCTGCGTGAACAAACTCTTCACGTTCCTCATCTACGGAGGACTCGGTTCTCCGACCGGTTTGTTTGCCACAGCCATCAGACATTTCGGTGAACATCGTTGCTGATGCCTTTTGACTCCGCATCCTGTTATTCGCATGTTCATATTACTTATTGGACTTGTTTCAGCTTTTTTCAAACGGACATTGTTTTGGGAAGTCGGCGTGGCCACTACTCCCCCCAGAGTTTTTGACTTGTTTGCATATCTGTTTTCAAACTTAGGTTGGGCTCCCTTTGGCGCCTCATCACCCGCATTAGAACTTTCATCCGACCTCGTTGGTTGGTCTCGCCTTGTACTACTTTGTTGGCTCTCGTTCTCATGTGATTCGCTCCGCTCTGCAACCTCCGGTGCACTCCTGTGATACTTTGTCACATTATCTGGTGGTCGATCCTCGCGCAGTATTGTTGTCAGCGCACTTTGCACACTCCGGCGATCTACGGACCGAGTCCCATTGGTTTCCTCTGTCTCAGTGACAGTCAGTTGTTTACCTTCTAATTGTACTGCACTTAAGGCCATCATGTGGGCATAAGCTCCAACATGATGCTTTTGAGTTGCTGCTGCAGAGGATGAAATCCCCCCATCAGACACACCACTACTGAGTTCAGGGGAGCCTTGCTTCGCCACACTGCACTTCGTTGAATCTGCGTCTGTTGAAGTTGGTGGAGCTCCGCCTGTACCTGGTACATTCTCACGGTATGACATTTCTTTGCAACATAATCCTTTAATATCTTCATCCTTGGGAGTGGTCCTGTTGACTCGGACTACTGCGGCAAATTCTTTTTCTTCTTCGGTGCATCTATCCGGATTAGTAACACCTGCAACTGCATCTCCAGATATGCCCGGCTTTTTGTTAGTTGTAGCACTTGAATCACTGTCCACTGCTGATGTTCGGGTTAGATCCTTCGTCTGCCCTCCCTGCTGTTTGGACAATGCACTCCTGCGATCCTTCGTCACACGATCACAGACATCAAAATTCTCGTCTCGAATTGACAAGGTTTTATCTTGTCCGTTGTACCTGATCTTCACTGGGTATCGGCCAGTGTCAGGGCTTGGATCCTTCGTCACAATCCCTTTGCATCCGTTGTACTGGCCGGCCGTCTTGAGTCCCTTGATTCTTACAGTTGTGCCTACTGGTACTCTGTCATTGTCAAAATAATCACACACACCAGACTTGGCCTTACTTGCTGAGTCAAATGCAAAAACTTCGCTGAACATTTGCTTCCTCAATTTTTGATCATGAAGCCTCTTGAAAAACTCTCGCTCATTTTCGTCCCACGACTCCCCATGTAATTGTTCATACTCTCGTAGTTCCATTTTAGTCATTGTTAAAAACTTCTTCATGCCGTTGATGGCTGCTTTCTCTTCTCCGTTGTGGTGCAGATCTTCGATCTCGTCTTGTTGGGTACAAAACATTTGTTTCCACATCAATGCACGGGCCTCGGGCTCACTGAGGAGTTCAAAGAAATCAGCGCTGGCTAAATCACCATCCTTCGTGGCCTTGATAAAGCACTCCTGCAATTCTCTGGTGCTCTTCTTGAGCATCTCCCTCAACACTGCCTTGCCGGCGCCCCCATTGACGTCGTCGCCTACTGGCATACGCATGGCTCTGCTCCCATCCACGGTCACCTCCGTGCAGGGCTTTGCTGCTCCGTAGCAGCGCCGCCGACGATCACAAATCCGCCCAGTTTCGGGACTGCTTGGATTGTGTGATGCCCCCCCGTGGGCCGCCGTCAGTTCCCACTCCTGGAAGCTTGACAATATCTCTCTTCTTGAACAGTAAATCTATTAAAATGTTGGAGAACACACAATCCCGTCGGTTAGCTAGTCCGTCGCATAACGACAAGCCTCTGGGCTAACCCGACTGCATGCTCACAGTTTGACCGACAAGTTGGATACTTCGTCCAGCGTCTTATCGTAAACCGTAAATTTTAATAGATTTATGAGCTCTAAACTACTTCAATTGAAATCCCCATTCATAATCCTATCTTGTCTCTAATCACCAATCTGTCATCATTTGATCGGCTGTTGAGCTATGACAGCTGATCTCCATTCAACTCTTTTGCCACGTCATACCTCCTACTGTAGAACTCTATCTGGCTCTTACAAATATTGGCTACAAACTCGGTCGCCAAAGTGCTCGCTATTAGACATTTGTAAAAATACCAGTATCTCCAACAGTGTGTCATTTTCGAGCGTCGCCACAAAATTAAAATAAGGATTCACATATATATATTTTTTGTTCGTCATTTCACTTTTGTTCTCTTTGGCGGGCAATGCATGGCAATGGGATTGAAAGAACGGAAGTAGTACTATTTTCCAATTAATATTTCCCTCAATAATATCCTAAGCAAATCTACTCTCAATCAGAATCAACCCACTGCAACAATAAGCATTGTGCCAATTTTTATAGTCCCAAGATGACGGCGGCTAAGAATTATCCCTACACTCGATCGGACGAATGCTCATGGCAACCTGAAGAAGCAGCACGTCGTCTCGGGGCTATCCTGCCCTCTTCATTCAGCGCAACGGCCTCTTCCATTGGAGAATGTGATCCTCTCCACTCCCACATAGAAGCCTTTGAGTCCAGTTCATTTTNCAATGAAAATTAAAAAATTAAGTTGACTTTGTAAGCAAATATACAGTACTACTATATAATAATTTTTCAGCGATGAAAAGTTTCAGTGGCAAATGGTCCAGCCATATTACCCCATATCCCATATCTACCTTAACCGACCCATAACTAAAGGCAAAACCACATCGTCATCTTCATTAACAAAACACAATAACCGAAAACAAAACACTGCTGGGATGACAACTCTTAGAGAGTATCCACACAGTCGATCTGACGAATGCTCATGGCAACCTGAGGAAGTGGCGCGTCGCCTCGGGGCCCTTTCCCTCGAGCACGTCAAAAATAATTCTACACAACAAGGAGATGGTGATCCTCTTCATTCTCATTTAGAAAGCAATGGTGATTCGAAAATGAAATCTTCAAGATCAGATGCGAATGAAAGATTGCTAACAAACGGATTGAATTCCAACGAAATCAAATCCTTACGATGTGCTTTTGGTTCCAACAATCTACAAGGAGATTCCGACGATGATCACGAAGAACAAACCATATCTTTACTACAAAATACAATGAAGAAATTCGAATTCATTCGACCAATCATAGCAGCATTCTTTGACCAACTCAAAGAACCTCTAATTCTCATGCTTCTCTTTAGCGCCGCCATCTCTTTATTCTTGGGAAACACCGCCGATGCTATTTCCATCGCACTCGCATTGACCATCGTTGGCCTCGTCGCCGCCGTTCAAGAATATCGATCCGAACAAGCTCTCGAGAAATTGGCAGATTTAGTACCCCACACGTGCACCGTAGTCAGAGATGGCAGAGCCATGGACCACTTTTCGGCAAAGGAACTCGTAGTTGGCGATTTGATCGTATTGGCGACAGGGGATCGAGTTCCTGCGGACGTGAGGCTAGTGGACGGAGTAGAAATGAGCGTAGACGAGAGCAGCTTGACGGGTGAAAATACGCCAGTTAGTAAAACAGGCATGGCGTTGACAGTAGCAAGCTCGGAAGGTGCAGTTGCACCACCATTGACCGAGCAGAAAAACGTGGCGTTCATGGGAACTTTGGTGGTATCAGGACGAGGAAGAGGACTTGTAGTTGCTGTTGGCGAACGGACAGAATTCGGCAAAGTAGCAAAGGAGTTGAGCGAAGTAGAATCACGGAAATCTCCATTGCAAATTAAAATTGATGAACTTGGACGGATGCTTGCCTATGCATCCAGTGCTGGGATTTTTGTCATGGCTTTGATTGGTTTCTTCATGGGAAGGCCGTTTTTGGAGACTGTGACTGTAGCTGTGAGTTTGGCAGTCGCCGCCATCCCAGAAGGGTTGCCGATTTGTGTGACTGTGACATTGGCTTTGGGTGTGTTAAGAATGGCAAGGCAACAAGCTATCGTGAAGAAGCTGCCTGCAGTAGAGACTTTGGGATGTGCCACAGTGATTGCATCTGATAAGACAGGGACGTTGACACAGAATGAAATGACAGCTAGAAGTATTTACACTTTGGCATTTCCGTCGCTGAGTTTTGGCTTGACTGGGGTTGGGTATGATATTTCTTCCGGTGATGTCAAAAAGAATGGGGGTTTCTTAGTCAGGAGTGCTTCCTCAGAAAACATGACTCAAGGAGATACTTGTGTTTCTACAAAGGGAGGGAAGAAATTGGTTCAGAAGGTTACAGAGCAAAGTATGGAGTTCAATGCTTTGTCTGCCTTGTTTTCTACTGCCAGTATATGCAACAACGCCAGCATCAATCTGCACACAACAAATGATAATGGTGACTCGAATTCAAGTAGCAGCGGAAATAGCAACAGCGTCCTGATGGGACAACCCACTGAAATCGCTTTACTTGTTGGGTCTACAAAAGCCAACATCCCTGACCCTCGTCCAATGTATCATCGAATTCAGGAAATTCCTTTTTCTAGTGATCGCAAAAGAATGGAAGTGAGATGCCGCCCAGTGGGTGGAGCTCATACGTGCACTGCCTTCACACTGGCTGCGTGTCGTATTCCTGGTGAA
Organism: Thalassiosira livingstoniorum; assembly: GCA_036939595.1. NCBI lineage: Eukaryota > Bacillariophyta > Thalassiosirophyceae > Thalassiosirales > Thalassiosiraceae > Thalassiosira > Thalassiosira livingstoniorum. Next base: position 7,341 of record JALLOT010000856.1, read on the forward strand.
GGAGAGTCCAATACCCCTATATCAACTGATGGTTCGTTGTATTTTGTGAAAGGCATGCCAGAAGCCATTCTCGGGGAATGCCAGACTCATACAGCTGCTGATGGCTCGGCAGTATCATTGACAGAGCTGGGCAAGGCGCGTGCACTCTCTCAGTCACGCCGCATGGCAGCGTGTGGTCTTCGTGTTTTGGCCATGGCGTATGGGCCTTCCTTGGACTCATTAACATTTGCTGGAATAATAGGTATGGAGGATCCTCCTAGGGAAGGAGTTGTGGAGAGCGTGGCTCGATTGGAGAAAAGTGGTGTGAAGGTGATAATGGTGACAGGTGATTCGAAGGAAACTGCAGTGGCTATTGCTAGGAGATGTGGAATTGTAGGTAGTATTTCGTCCGAGAGGGGGCTGGAAATGACTAAAGTTGCGTGTGGTAGAAGTGAAGACAGTCAAGAAACGGCAATCACCCAATCGGATTCTGGTGATGATTCACTTGGGGATGATCTCCATGATGTTTCACTTCAAAGCTCTTTTGATGACGTCGAAAATGATACCAAATTAGCGCTTAGTGGTGTCGATCTTGATGGGATGGAACAAACTGATTTGGCAGAGGCCATTGCCGATGTTAGAGTATTTTACAGGGTGGCACCTAGGCACAAATTGGCTCTTGTCAGGGCGTTGCAAAAGCGTGGAGAAGTTGTTGCTATGACTGGTGATGGAGTTAATGATGCTACTGCACTTAAGGTTGGTTCTTTTTTTTTCGTTTCCAAAAAGGCTTCTGTTGTTCAGGCTTAATGTAGAAAAACTGAATCGTTATAACGTTTCACGTTCAGGCTGCTGATATTGGGATTGCCATGGGCAAGGTTGGGACAGATGTTGCTAAAGAAGCCGCTGATGTTGTCCTCACCGATGACGACTTCACTACGATCACATGCGCTATTGCAGAAGGGAAAGGAATATTTTTCAACATCCGGAATTTCCTAGCATTCCAATTAAGTACTTCATTTGCCGCGTTATCCATGGAATCAGTTGCAACTGCTTTTGGTCTTCCATCTCCGCTCAATGCGATGCAGGTATGATTGTTTGTTTTTGATGGTGTAGAAATTGTTTTTTTAGATTACGTTCTTTATCATTATTTCTTTTCTTCAATCGGTCTAGATTTTGTGGATCAACATTATTATGGACGGCCCTCCAGCTCAAAGCTTAGGAGTTGAGCCCGTGCATGAAGGTATTTTGACGGCTCAGCCTCGCAAACCCAACGAACCAATAGTTACTCGAAAACTTCTAATTAGAGCTGTCAGCAGTGCTGCACTCATCATGGGTCTTTCTCTAATGATTTTTGCTCATGAACTTGGTAAGTGATCGGTCCTTCATTTTTAAATTTTGCTTTTAGCCTTTAACAATTTTTTCCCCTCTTTTTGGGGAACAGATGATGGCGAAGTAACCAGGAGGGATACAACGATGACATTCATGACTTTTGTCAATTGTGACTTGTTCAACGCATATGCTTGTAGATCATCTGATAGGTGTTTCTACAAGCTAAACCTCTTTAGCAACCCATCCTTCCTTTATGCGATGAGCTTTTCTATTTTGGGACAGCTTCTGGTAATTTATTTTCCACCTTTGCAGGAAATATTCCAAACAGAAGCACTATCATTTGGCGATTTACTTGTCATTTTAGCGCTGTCGTCAACCGTACTCTTACTTGACACGATTCGAAAGACATGCCTTAACCATTGTTGCAGCGATTTAAGCTCATCTGCAGCAGACAAGACTTCTGATGATGAAAACTTGACTCGTGGCACAGCGTTGATTCGCTTACCGAAAAGAAAGTATAGATTGGTATCGCAGCAAGGGGATGAAACAGAGCGTGAGATTGAGATGTCAACGTCAGACACAGTTGTTCAGCGTACTTGCACTGGCGATGAAGGTGATTTAAATGATGTGAATTCTTTGCCTTTTGAGTTCGGTACACAGGAAATCCTAAATCTTGGCGAAAGTTCATGACACAGTGTTTAAATGGTTACGGATAGTCTATTTGCCTCTTGCAAAATTCAACATTAATTTTTTAGATTGAGATAAGATGATACTTTGATGCAGAATACTGCTCTTTCGTGCATTTTATTTCACCTCAGTGGCTCCTTTAATGTCTTTAATGCTCATGGTAGGTTCTAGAGAAATTAAGCACTTCAAATACAGAGGTCGAGTTTTGGAGGAACTGTAGGTTCCTTGTTGAAAAACCATCCCTTTTGAAGTCTTGTGCTTTGGTCTACTTTTACTGTTCATGAGACATGGCTGGGATAGATTCAGATTACAACTTGTAACTGAGATCATGAATAAATTATGGCAAGTATCTATTGTTTACTAAGGATCATTGGCAGGATTTTTGACTAAACCCTCCTTCTGTCTGTCACACTTGACTGACGTGTTTGTATGTACGCAGCTGTTACAGATACCTGTCCAACACACTCCTGTGATGCATCTGCAGATAGACTTAGAGTTCTTTTAGATGCAGCATACTTGGTATCTTTGTCAGATACTGGCTTGAATATCTAGACTGGATTCTTTCCCCAATCAACAGTCTTTGAATCCTCTGATTTCTCCTCCTTCAGAAAATATCCTCCCCCATCCACAGTGATATATGCGTAGTCCTCTGCTACATTCATCAGTTTTGCCTGAAACTGCCTTAACTTGATTCCTTGCAATGGTTTTGTCAAGATATCAGCCCATATTTCCTCAGTTGAGCAATGCTGAATCCTCAGATCCCCATCATCCACTCAATCTTTGATGAAAAAACATTTTACCCTCATGTGCTTCATCCTCTTTGAGCTTGAAAATCGCCCATTGACCTCAAGCAAAATGGCCCTAGTGTTGTCTTGATGGACAACATTATCTTTGATTTCATACCCCTGTCCTTCTGCAAAATAGGGCATCCAGAGTAAACTGGATGATCTGTCATCCGCTCCTACAAATTTCGTTTCTGTGCTGCTTTTCATGTTGATTTTCTGCTTCCTTGAAAAGCTCACAACTGCACCTTTCTCCAACATCATTGCCTCACCTGTGTAAACTTTGCAATCCTCATGTGTAACATGGGGCATATCAATGTACCATCAAATCAAACTCACATTGTCAGCAGACAGGGTCAGTTTCATATTATATTCTGTCCCCTTTAAATAAGTAAGCATTCCAAATAATTTTAGCCAATCATCCTTGTGTGGGGATTTGACTTGAGTATTCAAAAATGCCACAGCTGTTTGTATATCCCTACTTACTAGCAAAAGAAATAACAGCTGAGCTGTGGGATGGTGGAACACTTCATTTTTCTTCTCATCCAGCTTTTGTGATTGATTGTATGGTCTTACCTTGAATAAATGTTCTGTAGCTAGTGTTGCCGCAGAACACAAAGTTCTTCAAGAAACTCTTCAAGTAGGGGGTCCAGAGGAGGGGCTTTTTAGTCCAAGCTGGAACTTCTGGGCTTGCTGTTTTTTAACTATGAGCAAAACTTGCTTACTGTTTACTGAAAATCCAGCCCCTAAACTTGACCAATTTTTTGATTTCCAATTACATTGAAATGCAATTAGACGCATCACTTTTGCATTGGATTTTGCATCTTAACTTTGAAATCATACAATTTGCTCTCATTAGAACATTCATCAAATAGGGTTTGATGTTCTGACAAGAGAAATTTTTATTGCATTCAAGTCTTGCAAAGAAGCCCCTGCAAAAAGCCAGCACAGTCATTTTTTCCAAATGACTGCACCACATGAAAGCTGAAAACTCAACACCATGGCAATTGCTTCTGATCAGATTGAAGAACAAAGCCCCAACATTGATCCCCCCTCTTAACCACAAAGACAGAACACAAAGTCAACATAAAGGTAAGACTTCCCCTTTTAAATTGTTAATTATCTCATGTTGGTGGAAACATAGCCAGAAACTGCTACTGCCTCTGTATTGCTTCTGCCAAAAGCCAAGATCTGGTTTTGATTTTGGCCTTGTTGTCACCAACACCCCCACCATTATTTGTTGGTGCTGTAAGCAGCAGTAACCCTAACCAAAAATTGGAGAAGTTGATTGTCAAGGTAAGCCTTGGAGCTCTTGGGAGATTGCCTTTTTTGATCTGCACACATTTTCTAATGCAACGTATTGCCACTGCTACTGTTGACAGCAGTAATTCATTCTTGCACCATCAGAGTCCATGATCACCTGCTGAAATAAGATTGCTGTTTTCTGCAAAGGCAAGAATATTTGCTGTTATGTGTTCTTTGTTCATTCATTCAGTGCCAACTCATTCACCACCCTTAGCTCCTAATTACACTCCAATTGTAAGCTGTCAATAGGGACAATGGCCGCTATTGTTTATCAATGTAGATGTTGTGGTTTTCTCAACCTGCACCCCCAATGCAAGAAACACTGACTGTTGATAGCTGGCACTGAAGCTCACCAAGGAGTTTTCACTGTGCTTTTTGTTTTCATTATTTGTGTTTTTGTTGGTAAGTCCGTATTGTCACTTGCAACCTTTACTGTTCAGGAAATTTCAGCACGGCTGGAAGTTTGGATGAAGCGGCTGTTGTGTCATTGCACATTCGGCACAGAGACATTGACTGCAAACATCATCTATCCTCTCATTAAGAAATGATTTAATGAAATAGTAAGTTTGTCACAACTCCAGAAGGCCAATTTTTGTTCATTTGTTCCTAATTAAATTACAAATTACTGCTGCAACTGCTTTGGCTTTGGTGATGGCAAAGGTATAAAATTGTTTCAATGTTTTGGCCTTTGAAATGCTTTGGTTTTGGTCATCTAAGTTTACCTCCTAAAGGGAGGAAGTCTTGTACCCTGCCTCCCCTTAGTCCAATAAAAGAGAGAGAGAGCTAATGTAAGTATGGCATTTGTGGCGTTTGTCATTTTTCTCTTGGCTATTCCCTAATATTCTTGTGTTCTCATGTACAGCTTTTTGATTTTGCACATTTCATCAATAAGGAAGTTCCGTCAACTGCTGTTTGCAAATTTGAAATCTCCCTTGCTGAATGCAATGTGGTTGACTGTCATATTGTTTTAAGTAGTTCAATTCATTTTAGGAAAAGTTTTACTTACAGCTGCAATTGCTCACCTACAACTGCATGTCCTGTCTGACAAGCTGCATCCTTAGGGTTAAGGTTTGTCACTGGCAACTTCAGTTCTCTTTTTTAAAGCTGGTTACTGCCAAAACTGTTCTTGCTCACATTTGATTTGCACAAATAGCTTCAGGAATAGTGGCTGCTATCACCTTTGGGCACTGTGGAGGCATTGTATTATTGGAGGGTCATTATCAACTGTATGTGTACATGTTTTTATGTGTTTTTTACTTATATTTGCTCACATATGTTTCCCATTACTTCTTGTAAAGAAATCATAAAGCTAGAAATGTCAGATATCCAATAAAGACAGTCTCCCATTGCAAGAGTCTGGTGATTTTATTCATTATTTGTTATTCCAGTACCTTTCTATTGATTCTGTTTCAATTTTTTTAAGTTGCTTGCTGACCTAACATCATCACCTTTTCTGTCCTTCCAAACTAAGGAAACACTGCTGCTGCTTCTTGTGCTAGCTACTTCATGCTCATATAACATCCCCTATGGTTTCACCAATTCTACTTGTGCCTTGTTTTTGATCTCCTGTGCTGAAAGTGATTGTATTCATGCCCAGTCCAAATTTGTTGTCTTTGATGGTTTTTGCTGCTTTTCCTGCAAGCCAGGAAAAACTCATTGCGCCGTGGTAGCAATAACTACATTGTTTGGTGCAAAAAGTACTAACTAAATGCTGCGTAAGTGGGATAAAACGTCTATTATTTGCTCAGCAAAATGGACTTTTTAANGTGTGAAGGTGATAATGGTGACAGGTGATTCGAAGGAAACTGCAGTGGCTATTGCAAGAAGATGTGGAATTCTCGGTGGAAAGTCAATGACTGCTGTGGGTTCATCTTCCGACCCAAACAAAAGTGACGATGCGTCTGAAACTATCACTCGCTCATTGTCGATGTCTATGGAAGACTCTTCGGATGATGATTATTTTGATTTAGATTCCCACCATCCTTCTTCTCATAACCCTGTTGATGATCTTGAGTATGGGACGGAATCCGCTTTGAGCGGTTCCCAACTTGATGCCATTGGTCCACATAATTTACCGGATTCAATCATAGGGGTGAGGGTATTTTACAGGGTGGCACCTAGGCACAAATTGGCTCTTGTCAGGGCATTGCAAAAGCGTGGAGAGGTTGTTGCTATGACTGGTGATGGAGTTAATGATGCTACTGCACTCAAGGTATTAAGTCTTGCATCATTATTCATGTGAGTTGAATTCCCGCCCTGACCCTTACTCACATTTTCAATTACTTTTGTTCTCCAGGCTGCAGACATTGGAATAGCCATGGGCAAAGGGGGCACAGACGTTGCAAAAGAAGCTGCTGATGTTGTCCTTGCCGATGATGACTTCACCACTATTACTCATGCAGTTGCTGATGGAAAGGGAATCTTTTTTAATATTCGGAATTTTCTTGCATTTCAACTGAGCACATCGTTTGCTGCATTGGCGATGGAGTCCGTAGCGACAATGTTTGGTCTTCCCTCTCCTCTTAATGCCATGCAGGTTAGTTGTTCAAATTATTTTTCCAATGATACCTTTAAAGTTTGCCATCTCACTTTGGTTATCTCCCTTTAGATTTTGTGGATCAACATAATCATGGATGGTCCCCCAGCTCAAAGTCTCGGAGTGGAGCCTGTTGATGATGGAATATTGAAGGCTCAGCCACGCAAAGCTAGTGATCCTATTGTTACTCGGGCACTGTTGATACGGGCTGTAAGCTCTGCTGCTCTTATCATGTTTTTGACACTTATAATATTCGCACATGAGCTTGGTAAGTAAATTGCAACTCATCCACTTTTCGTTACTACAAAGTTTGTCATTGACAACTGTCGGTCTCTTGTTTCAGATGATGGCCATGTTACCAGGAGGGATACCACAATGACATTCATGACCTTTGTAAACTGCGACCTGTTCAACGCCTATGCTTGCCGTTCCTCGGAAAAGTGCTTCTACGAGTTGAATCCATTTAGCAACCCATCCTTCCTTTATGCCATGACATTCTCTGTCGTAGGTCAATTCGCAGTATGTTATTTTCCACCGTTGCAAGCCGTTTTCCAAACGGAAGCCTTGTCAATCGGAGATCTTTTTCTGATACTTTGTTTATCTTCGACCGTACTCTTACTGGATACTATTCGTAAAAAGTTCTTGCAAAAATACTTCAGTGACAGGAGCCAAGGGACAGTATTTGGGAAGATCAAAAGGAAAAAAAGGGGTTCTGGGAAAAGAGTAAAAACCAAATCAGGGGGAAACAAGAAACAAACCAAGGGGGGCACTGAGATGACACTGCCATTAACCGGGAACAGCACTGCAACTATTCGGGTCGGAAACAATGTTACAAATCTGTAGACCGTGATATTATTTTAAAACTTACATGAAGTCTCATTTCTATCATTGACCACTGAAAGAAATTGGTTGATTTTTCTAGCTGGTTACTTTTGGCACGTTCCTGTGATTATTTGTGTACTGTTATTTTCAGCTAAGTACTATGTTGCTTTGTTATTACTTGAGTACTGTTGTGAGTACGTTAAACTCCCCAGCATATGGTCCATTCCTACCAGTTCCCAACACAGAGCGATCGCAAAGGTGCTGCTGTATCTAGCAAGGAAATAGAAATAATACAGATTTTTGCAATTTAGAAAAGTGTAACACTCTGCCAAACTCATTTTATCGAGAACGATCCATAATAATAATTAAAAGTGATGNTCGAAAAAAAAAAAGCAAAAATCGATTTCAATTTTTCTTGATGTGTCCAACACTTATTCAAGTGGTGTTGGACAGATATCTGTAGCTGCTGCCAACAGTTACGTGTGACAGACAGAAGGAGGGTTTGGTCAAAAGACCTGCCAATGATACTTAGAAATCAATAGATACTTGCCATAATTTGTTAATGATCTCAGTTACAAGTTGTAATCTGGATCTATCCCAGCCATGTCTCGTGAACAATGAAAGTAGACCAAAGCACAAGACTGCAAAAGGGATGGTTTTTCAACATAATTAATAAATTATTCCCCCTCTAGGATGTCAGGCCGGATCAAGTAAGAAGGTGGTCATGATGGTGGAGAAGGGTGTGGTCAATGGAGGCCACTGCCAATCAAAATAAAAAACGAAATTAAGAGTAAGGTCAATACCATCAAAGACACCATATTTGGCTATGGAGACCCAGAATTTGCCGTTTTGTTTATGGAATCCTTGAAGAACATAGCAGACTATGTCAAGAGTGTTTGATAAGGGTGTAGATATTGGGTCAAGCATCAGAGAGCTTAGCCCAGTTCCAGTGAGTGTACCGGCAGCTCTGACAACAGGTGGCAATTATGCAAGGTTTTTGTGGCAGCTAGAGGCCAAAAAACAACAGAAGAGGGCTGATGCTCTGGAGGACAATGTCAAAAAAAGAGTATGCCTTGGTGTATGGGCAGTGTTCACCTCAATTCAAAACAGCAAGACTTGAGGGGACTGCAAATTTTCAAGCTTTGCAGAGGAGTAGAGATGTCATCCAATTACTACTGCTGATCCACGGGCTGGTGTGTTGATTTGACGATCAGCCCCAAGGTGTCTATGTACTGACACAGGCAAAAAAGGGTGTAAATCCACTATCAGAGCAAGGGGACCTCAAACAACAACAACAACTATGAAGGGTACAAGGCACTTGTCAAAGTGGTCAAGTCATATGTTTTTTTGGGAAAGTTCCTGGACTCATCAAGAAGTATTTTGAAAATAACCCTGTGACTGATCCTAACAATGTTTCAAATGATAAAAATATGGCAGCAGAGGAGGCGATTCAAGAGAAAGTGTTGGCAGCACAATTTTTTTGAGTGCAACAGATCATTCTAGGTACAAGGTGCTAAAATATGATCTGAGCAACACATATGAGTTGGGGATGGATAAGTACCCAGCAACACTTGACAAGGCATTGGTCTTACTGAACAGTTATCAGCTTCCTGGGAAACTGCCTCAGCTAAATGCGAGGGGAGAGAGGTAGCATTCACACAAATGGAAAATGAACAACCAGCTGTCACCAAAGCTGAGGTATCCATGGTGCAATCTGACCAGAAACCACAAAAGAAAACCATATTTGGAAAGAGAAATGATAAAGGACAGGTGGAGTGTTATGAATGCAGTGCAATCAATGGTCATTTCACACATGACTGTTGGAACAAAAAAGTAGATGATCCTGCAACTGGTGAAGTAGGCTATGTTAATGTGATGTATTTTGATGATGATCCAAATGACTTGATTCACTATTCTTTCTATCAAAGCGGGAGAGGCAGTTCAATTAGCTAGGACTGGTTACTCCTTGATGACCAATCCACAACTAATGTAATCACTAACAAGGCCTATCTTGGAGAGCTGAAGAGGGTCAACAGACAAATCAAGATTCACTGTAATGCAGGGTGTACGTGTACCAATGTTCATGCAAAGTTTGGAAGCCTCAACATATGGTATAATCCAACTGGAATTGCTAATATTATCTGGCAGGCATATTTGAAAAAAGGATTTTGAATCATGCACAACTCATCTGTGGAGAAAGCCTACAATGTGACAATGCCAGATGGGGAGCACGCCGTCAAGATTGTTCAAAGTCCTTAGGCCCTACATTATCTTGATCTGACCCAGGATGGAAGTGATGCAATTGGGCTTGTCAATACCATCAGGGATAATTACAAGGGGTATACAAAAAAGGAAATGGTCAACACTAGAGGAAGTTGATGTGCCCAAGCAATGATAGGCAACATATCAAGTGGGGAAAAGAAAATGGCAATACTTAACAAGTCCATTGCTAACACTCCTTACTCTAAGCAAGATGTGACTAATGCAGAAAAAATCTGGGCAACCAATTGACTGAATCAATTAGAAAAAAAAACAAGAAAGAACAAAAGCAGGGTTAAATTGAATATTATTGAGGTGCCTAGGGAATTCATCTATCTCCATAAACTAATAGAACTGGTG
>JALLOT010000857.1:0-17350 GCA_036939595.1 Thalassiosira livingstoniorum
TGTACTGATACAGAACAGGCTCACCATGAGCTCCTTCTTCTAGCACTTCAGCAGTTGAATGCTGGCATTGCAGTTTCACACTTGGCAACAGAAGACTCCAAATCCACATGGAAACAGGCAGAAATGCTCTCCATACCAATGAGACCTGCTACCTTGTTATCTGGGTAAAAACAAGTGCCTCCAAAGTTCTTGACACTGCAGATCACAAAGATCCCATTGTTTTATTAGTTACCAGGAAAAAAAGGTCAGGATTCTCTGTAATTTCCTAGATCATTTTGTCATCATCCTTGGTGCAGGATATTGTTTTGGTAAAGTCACTCATCTTTCTTTTGGTCCCTTTGTTCACCACTAGGAATATGAAGCACTGTTTCCAGGAGTTTCTCATAACGACCATGATCAAAATGTTGGAGATTTTAAAAAAATCAACTGGCTAGGAGGTAGGGTTTAGTTAGCTGAAACAAACACTTGCTTTTGAGCAGGTCAGAAAACTTATGAGAGGATTTTGACCCATTCTCCAATACACTCTCTGCACTTCCTTTTTCATCACAACTATCAATCTCATATATAAAAGGGCATTGTGCGTTGCCCTGAGGCACATGTGCAATCCATTGAATCTAATTTGTATGCTGTGATCCCATCCACATCAATAATTTCCTGCTGGCCTAATTGTCTGAACCTGTCTGTTCAGGAAGTGATGGCCCAATAATTTTCAGTGAGTAGGCAAATTTGGTGACAAGTTAATCTGTTCAGCAAGAAGTGTATGGAGAGTTACACAATGGATACTCCCTCTGAATTCTATTTCAACACTTGCTCCCTCCATTCTCCACAGAATAACAAATGGATACTACAATAGTTTTGTACTTGCTTTGGCAGGTACATGCAAAAGAGAAACATAGATCTTCTGCTGTCACAAAAACTTAATGGTGCGTGTTTGTAGTTGATGGAGGAGAGGTGAAGGTCATACATTCTTGAATTATTTAAAGGTTGAAATATAGTGGCCATGACAGCAGTGGCATTTTGTGTATATTTATGTACAATTAGTAATATTTACTTTCTTCTAAACACATGAATTCAAAAAATTGTAATGCAATATAATGCAAATAACACAGATATAGACAGACATAATTAAGAAAGGAAAAATTAGTATCCAAAGTTTTTTACAAAGATTCATTTTCCTTTGCAACAACTGTGTTTGTCAAAATTTTATATGAAAAATAATGAAATGTTGTTTTGGCAGCATACAAAACCATTAGCTATTTAGACAATTAGAAAATGACTGCTTAGATGTCTAAATATGGACATGGACTTAACAGAAGATTTTATTAGGCATTGGGGACAAACTGATGCTACATAAGATTTCAGTCCTTCTGTTGACATTTATGTCTGATGAATATTGATGATTGATAAATGTTGAAATTTTGTTCTTTTATTTTTTTTGCTTTTACTTATTGGTCTATCATGTTTTGACATCCTCAAGTTTTGGTGTTATTGGTTTTGGTGCAACAGTTTTGATGTTCTCATTTTTGGAGTTCTCACTCATGTATCCATTTCCATTTTTAGTTTGATTAGTGAATTTGAAGCTGATGTTGGAAATTTGACTTTTTGTGTATGGTTTTAAGATTAAGTTCATGATGGTACAACAGAAAACGTTCTTTGTTGAATTTTAAGTTCAAGTTGAAACAAAAAAGAACTTTCTTTTGAACAGTGAAGAATTCTTTAGAGCAGTCAAGAATTCAAATGATTACAGCACAAAGACCTCCATGAAAACTAAAATTTCTTGGCAAAGATCCTTTTGATTCAGTTTGGTGCTCAATTCTCAATTTTTGGTAATTATTGGGAAATAAGAAGCAGTGAAGAGTCATTTCCATGGAGGAACAGCAGTCAGACTATATACTAAAAGCAGAAATAGAAATATTTACATCATGTAGTGCCCATGTTCATGGCAAATCACATCCACTACAAGTGAAGTAAACAAAAAGGAATATATTCAGAAAAAGAAGTTTGAATGACAGTCTGACCCACTCTAAATAAGCAGAAGAATAACCGGCTTTAAATTCCAAGTCCTGTTTTGAGTACAAGGTGCAAGCCCAGTAAGTTCTTAAGGTGAAACAAGTAATTAAAAATGTAATGGATGGTTATTTTTTACTACACTTTAAATTTTGATGGTGACAATAATGGTTACTACCTCAATGAAATACTTACTTGTGAGTAATGAATGAGTAGATGATAAAAGATGCAGTACTTTTTATTAGATAAATTTTGTTAATTTTTTGTCAGAATCCCTACCCCCAAAATTGAAAAAAAGTAATTTACCAAATTTGAATTATCGCCAAATAGTTGCCTTGGATGGATTCCTTCAAACTTCAATTACAATTTTCAAATTTCGACGATGGCGGCGATCTCTGCGGTGATCCAAGGACATCACGGCATACATCCAGATCCAGATCCGTCATGGATGATGGAGGGGTTCATTGGAATGTGGAAAGTCAGCTGATAAATTTTGCTTTCAGTTCACTGCTTCCTCTAGCGGGAGGTTCGGCCATACCAACATCTTCCGATTCTGCCGTTTCCGAAGGACGAAGGACATATTATTTTCAATGCCCCAGATCTTCATCTCAAGAGAGGAGTTGTCCCAAGAAGCCGTTAAGATTGTCAATCTCTACCGCTCCTTTTGAGTCAACGGTCGTCATTCTTCTCCGTTTCAACGCGTCCAGAAGTGCTTCTACTTTCCTTCGTTTGACACTTGATTAAAATGGAGGAGACGGAAACGAGGGAAGAGGGTCAAGATTTGCCAATGGATCTATGAAATGAAAAGACCGAAGAATGGGTCGATAGTTAACAATTTTAGGTTGCGGGATCACCATTTCTGGTATAGCATTGGGTGATATCATGGCAGCGGTTTTGGGTTTGCACAGTTCCACAAAATCAATTTGCTCAGGTCTATCGGACTCAGCGATAGGCACTTGGCAGGACCATGGGCCGACTACTGTACAATGGACAATGCTTCCGTCCAAAAAACCTCTCATATTCTTGTTGGGCAGCATCAGACACCACGGAGCTTAGCCGTTGGTTTCACTTCTGGGTTTCGAGTGCAGACAGAACTGCTCTTCTGAGAGCAGACGACCGGATTTGGGAATCGACGAAGTTCTGAATTTATGCATCCAAAACATGCATTTACCTCCTTCACACATCGCTTCAGAGAACCATACAGGGGGCATCAGTGGATGAGTGGAGGTGCTTCATGTTTCGTGAGGACAGTAATTTTCAGAGATGTCTAAATGACGTCTCTATTTTTTCCTGCTTCGTGTCATCAGAGTCCAATGGTACAATTTTGAAACGGTACAATGGTGAAACTGTGCTCATTTTTGACGGAAATAAAAACCATGGCATAGAGGGGAAGAAACGGATTAGTAGCTCTTGCTTGTACCAAGTGCTGGATAGAGGAGCGCTGTCTTCGCCAAATCCACATCTTCGATTGAAAGCCCTTACAATGCCCTTGGTGATTGGGGCTCAATGTAATGCTCCATCATATCCGTCGTTACTTGCATCAGTCTCGCGTCAAAGCAGACGAGTATGATCGGCACATTATCTCATCTTCAACACCGCACAAACAATCCCCCGCATACGCAGTATTTTCAATGAATCTACTCCAGCCCGCCGTCTCCATATCATCGTATTCACAGGTGCTACTGTTAAAAACACTTCAAGCGGCTCTAAGAGCCAAGTGCTACAAGGCAAACTGATTTTTCAGAGGATTGAATGGTTGGAGAGAAATGCATCAATGAATATTATGGTCACGAATACAAACGAAAGTGGATTATTTGCATTACTGTTACAAAACAGAAGGACCGAGAATACTATGTCTACACAAAAGCATGGATCGACGCTGACAACTCCAAACACCGTTAAGAATTAACGATGCAATAGAAAGAGACCTCCCTAGATGATGGACTTGGTGCACCATACATTGCCAGCTCTGGACTGGGGAGCTGGTCCACAGTCTGACCTCGACAGCATTTTGATTAACCTCCTTCGTTGAGCTTACCGAAGCCGAATATTTCGATCAGAAGGGCTTGCGATTTTTTGAAATAGGGGAGAGTCTTGTGGGTTCGACGCGGCGAATAGCGGAAGCAGGGCGTTTTAGCATTAGCGTCATTTCTGACATCGCATTGGGTGATATCACGGCAGCGGTTTTGGGTTTGTACAATTCCAAAACAAACGTATTGGCCAGGGAGTGGGCAATTGGCACTCAGCAGGATCATCAATGCATCATGTTTCTCATATTCTTGTTGGGAAATGTTGGGCGACATGAGACGCCGAGAATAAAAAAGTACACCTAATCGGTACATCGTAAATGTGAAACAATACTACCTCAGCTGATGGTGTCTTTTGAAATTTCAATGTTGGGTTTCGAGTGCAGACAAAATTGATCTTCTTGGAGCAGAAGACTGCGACCAATCGTGCGAGGGGTTTTCGAATCACTATATCTGGGATGGGTGTCAAATGCCAGGCGGGGTATGGATGAAGTTGAAGTTTTTATGCATCCAAAATCTTCAAACCTTGCTTCAGAGTAAGTACCATACCAGGGATGTCCGTGGATAGGTGGAGATGTTTCATTTTTCGTGAGGGAAGAAGTTTTGGAGATGTCTATCATTTCCTAATGCTCCTTATTTCTACTTTGAGGCTACAGATGCAATGGTGCCATGGCGAAATATTGAATGGTGCAAGAGATAAACGCTTATTTTTGACGGCAAGGCAAACCATGGCATAGCGAAGAAACGGTTTATCAACACTCGTGCATACTGAATGCTGGATAGAAGTAAACGCTCTCTCTGCCAAATCTACAACTGCGATTGAAAACCCTGCTTCAATGGAAAGGTTTACTTCCGTCACATGTCTTCAGTTTGACTTTTTTCTTTCCTTGCATTAGCCCTGGATGCTTCTGGCGTCAATGCAGGCGAATATGGTCGGAACAAAGAAAAAATTATCCACCGATGGCTTATCAGCACCTAGTGTTATCAAGGTCTGACTCATTTTTTCTCCGGTTTGGTCGATCACCCTCTGCTTGATTCGTTCACGAGACCCTAAGGAAAGAGTACCTTAATATCCCACATGCATGACATGAATGATCATTTATCATCGGTCACTCCTTTCTTTAGAGGAGGAAAGTCATCCCAGGAACTAAAATCTCAATTGCGTTGTGTCGGCGCGCAAAGCTGTGTGGTAGTGACCTGCTTTTTCTTGTACCGGCACTTGAGCGACGGATCTATTTAGAATTGTGCGACAGCTCGCATCCATCGAAAAGAGCTCTAAGTGAAGAAGTGTACTGAACTCTCACCCATGTCTTATTCTCTCGTCACAGCTGCGAAAAGCAATGGTCAATTGATTGGATCAATGCCGAGTGGCTTCTTACTTACTGAGGAAGAAGGAAAAGAAGCAACGTTTTAGTCGAAACATCGCAATTGATCTAACTGCACAACTATGTCTTATCCTGCAGATGGAAAGACCCATACTTTTTCGCCAAAGAGAATGATAATTGTTGAGTGTTTGCTGAAGATTTACTCAGAAACTACCATCTTCATCTCAGATTTTTGCGTCATCCACATGAATGAAATCCATGGTTTCAATTTTGGCTTTTTGGAGTTTGCAAATCCAACAAAAGGAGAACGCACCGGCTCGGTAGCTTTTCTTGTTTTTTGAACAGGGAGGGAAAGAACGCCGTTTTGACTACGTGGCACAATCGAGAAGAATGAGATCAAGATCAAAACCTCTTAATACTTTCACTGTGCCTAACCACAATCGTAAATACTCCCAAGCAAAAATGCATCGGCACTGGGTAATGGAGGGAACAATGGTACCATGTTCAAAATTATTCCAAAAATTGGATAGAAATAGTCGGGACCAACGCTGAAGATCCATGGCGCCCATATCACTTTTTCAAACGTCAGAAGCGACTGCATTCACATCTTACGATTTCAGTTATAATTTAGTGTATCTACATTGCACTAGATAGGTCAGCGGCAAGTCTCATCAACCCTATTCATATAAATAACGCATCAAAAGCCCACTTTGTTGAGACAGTAGTGAGGAGGAGGATGAGGAGAGACTGATTCTATCGGGAAAACTATGAAACAGAAACGCAACGAGAGGGAAATACAACAAAAACAATTTTCTGATAGTTTAGCTTTTTTTAAAATCTCCCCAAACCACTTGGATCATCGGAATCAGTTACATGATTGCCATTTTAATCTCCCTTTGTTGAAAGTTTCTTCGAAATACATCTCAATTTCCAACATCTTTTTGCCCTTGGGGCTGAGGCACGGTGGCAGAGTTTTCGAAATATCATTTGGCTAACGAAAGTAATGTCGGAACCGGAAAGCTAGCCTGACAGATTGCCACCATTTCATCTATCTCAACCACCCTTGAAAGAGGTCCTAACTGGAATTACGAAGGCCTACTCTTATGCATTTACTGCAATCTCCCTGTGGACATTTTTAGGTGGGCCAGTTTTTTCTCGAGAGTATCATGTCAGCCGTCACAGCTTCCGCGCTTGCGCTCGATGTTGTCCCGTCTCCCCCGACCAGTGGATCTGTTTCTGCTACAAATGTTGCGCAAAAATTGGTTTTAGCTGAATGGGTTGCTCTATGTCATTGCGAAACTATTCTCCAAGCGGATCGAATAGGCATCAGGTCCTGGGAAAACACTGCATGCTCAGATCAGTCCAACTTTTCATAGGAATCATTCACTGTTTCACAGTTTTTTGCATCGCATTATCATTTTAGCAAAAGTCAAATCTGGCTAATCGTTTTGATCAGTGTGCGTCATGCACAAAAAATGTTTCTAATGTCGAATCAATTAGTGTTTTGTGCCGTCGGGTCCAAGGATGGAATGATTTTTCATTTCTTTTCAAAGATATCTTTGATCTTCTTCAATCATGATTATTTGAACTGTTCCTATGGTACTTCATTCTTGTGAAAATTTCAGCCCCCCTCTGAAAATTTCAACTAACACGAATGCCATGCAAGGTAGTTACTATGTCGCTGCCACACTCCAACCTCACAGTTTCAGTTCGAGGATACACCCAACTGACACTGTGACCTACTTCTTTTCTGCTTTCGCGGAAAATCTTGCAAAAACCAATGGAACATACAAGCAACAAAAAGATGAAGATTACTGGCTCATTTGACTCTTTGGAGGGAGTGCCGATGGATTCTGGGGAGGGAAAAGGCGATGGTGGTATGATGGATTGGGAACTTGCGGATGTCGCCCCTCATGAAACCGCCGAAGTAGGAGTGAGTTCACAAAAAGACCCTGAAGGGTTTTCATTCGATTTCGATTTCGATTTGGATGATGACGAAAGCGAAACAGAAACCGTCTCAAACCTTCCTATTGAGCCTGCCATGAAATTTGATTTGAAAGTTTTGCAACGTGCTTTTGAAGAGAGTGCTGCTGCTTTAGCTACAGTGGAAGGGCAAGATGTAGTCATGGTAGTAGGTAAAACTGGAGTCGGCAAGTCAACTTTGATACAAGGGATTGCGGGAAAGAAGATTCGTGAATGCACCCACAAGACTTGTTTTCATGGCCAGATAGCCGAAAAGATTGTGTTTGAAGCAGTCGATGCGCTAGAGGCCTTTGAGATTGGCCACTCCACGGAGTCCAAGACTAGCTCTCTAAATGCCTTCGTTCACCAGCATGGGAATCATCATGTAGTCTTTTTGGACTCACCTGGAGTGGAGGACACAACCGGTGTCGAGATGGATATTGCTACATCTGCACTTCTTAGCCAAGTATCGAAAAAGTGCAAAAGTTTACGCTTTGTGGTATTGGTGCACTGTGCGTCTCTTATCGAGGATCGCGGGGGAGCATTTCGATCTGTACTAAAGTTTGCCAGAACTTTCGTGCAAGATTTCAACGTTTCCAAGTCGAGCTTCATGTTTCTGTTCACGCACTCTGATGATATTGCTGGCATGTCGGCGTCTCTCATAGCTGCCCGAGAACGTCTTCTGAAAGAAGTAATTCACACGGCAAAAGGAACCAAAGATGACGACCTATTGGCAGTCCTAAACTTCGTGCGCAAATCGCTGAAGAATAAGATTCCTTTTGTGGATATCTTCCATCCTCTCCAAATGGATTTCACCCGATTAATCCACTTTATCGAAAAAGGTCTGAAGAAAGTGACAGACCTATCATTGGCTAATGCATGTAACTTGACGCTATCATCAAAGCTCAAGCTTGAGGGAGCAGTTCAAAATCTTGTTCAAGGAATTCGCGTAGCCTTCAAGGACATGTCTTCACCTGATATTGTAAAGGTCAAGGACGCCCAAACGACTCTGCATACTCTCGAAACGTTTATTGATGTCGATTGCGTACGCAGTGCTGCATTGGAGAGTAAAGAGATAATCGATGATCGGATTGCCTCGCTGAAGTCTTTTGTGGATGCCGAATCAACACGGGGAATGAGTTTTGATGCAGAATTCAACGTTGAGAATGCTAAGGCTTTGAAGGAAGCGTTGCTTCACTTGCAGGAGCTTGATAGCAATTGCTCCTATGAATGGCGACTAAATGGTATCAAGAGAGATTTAGTTACATTTCAAGATCAACTTCTCCTTCGAGTTCACAGCTCAACTCCATTTCAACATGAGCTCCACAAGCTTTTTGTATGGTCTCAATGCTTTGAAGAATTATCTGAACTCTACAACACGGCCTGTAAAAAGATCAACGATCATATTGACAGCATCTCTGCCGCCGTCAAAGAATTCGACTTGCTTATTTTCGACAAGGTCGCAAAGAAAGAAGTTTGCAAATTCGTTGACAATTTGGGCAGACTAAATTTCTTGGGGGAGCACTTGACTCAATTTCCAGTTGGAATAAGTGCCGAAAAGTTGCTCTGCACAAGAGACAATGCGATGGGAGAGTTGATGGCTGTCTTCCAATCTTGGATTTCTATTGTGGAGGATTTCGCAGACGAGTCGCAACCAATTGACTTCAGAAACGGCCTCGAGGCAATGTCATCTCGTGTTCACATTCTTCAAAAAGTCCAAGCACATCTTAAGGATCAGGGTCCCTGCTTCTCTTTCATCGAGGCACCTGTGATCGAGACCCTCAAAAACATGGAGGAAAATGTCATCGGCCGTTCTGTTGCTTGCTGCAACGAGATGATGGGAGACACTTTTCAGCCTANTCAAGCTCCTGCAACGAGATGATGGGAGACACTTTTCAGCCTACTTGGGAGCTGCAATTTTCGTGGATGAGAACTGTGTGCGATAACTTTGCCACTGACAATGGGTCATCGTGGAAAGTTATGCATTCTGCTTACAGTTCTGTAATTGACAATGCCAAGTCGTGCCTTCATCCGTTTTCTGGAGAACTTGAAAATATGTCTCTCATAGTAGCTCAAAATGGAGTAAGAAGTGGAGAGTCATTAGCAAACGATGTCTTGTTCGTGTCTAGCTGCTGCTGGTTTGACTCTTTCCTGAAAGAGGAAGCCCGCTTTGCTGGCAGAAGCTATGCCAAGATCAAAAATGCAATGAATGACAGGATTCAAGAAAAGGAGAAAGAGACAGAAGCTTGCCTCCGTGATCTCTCCAATAATGCTTTGAAGAGCTCCAAATCCATTTCAAAGTTAGGCGAGATGCTCCCAGAGCTGCGAGAGATTGATGTTTACTCAACCACCATGTCAGCTGAAGTAGAAGGGGAATCAATGGATGTAGAAGGATCTGAAGAGCTGTCAAAGAAGTGCGTCGCCCATTTGGAGGAATACACTTGCACCTTAACCAATTTGGCAAACAAACTGCTTGGGCATTGGACGTCTGGTATCAAGAAGGGAAGTGTTGGATACCTTCGTTCTATGTCTAGAAAAATCAATTTGATTGGAGTTCATGCTGAAGCATTGATGGACACACAGGCATCTCAAGCTGTAATGAGAAAGGCTGGTTGCATCATATCCCGTATTCATGAGGAGTGCACACAGGTTTCTCAGCAAATGGAACTGCAGTTTGCATCACTGGAAGGCGACACAATGAACAAAGTGCAAATGCTTCTCTTGCTGCAATCGTGCATTGGATATTCTCACATTGAGGGTCAACTTCCAGATTTTAAGAAGGTTATTCATCATTTGAGAGATATTGTAACACAAGATGCGCATCGTCTTGAGGAAAAAATGATGAGTAGTTCCAATTGGGATGAAATGAACAATGATCTGAAGGTTTTTGAGTCTTCTTTGCTCTTGGATGAATTTGTTAGCAACGAGGTGTCAGCTCGTCTTCGTAGTCTCAGGCGTCAACTGGATCAGAAAGAGGATCATGTTGATGACTTGTTGAAAAGTTTAATCAGAGAGCAAGATTTCAAAGGGATTGCAAAATTCCTCACTCCTTTAGCCAAGGTAAGTTGAAGTGCCATGGCAAATAATTTGCAATGTTCAACACAGCAAACAGTAATAGTTGCTTCTTTGCCTGTTTCACTCATAGTCAAAGAATCAACTCAAAGTGCACAAGTTTCAAATGCATCAGAATGAGATTTGTCTGGGCTTAGAAGAAACTCTCAATTCCATTCATCGCTTGCTTGGCCAAGACTCAATTACAGAACAGGACTTGAAGGACATTTCTCAAAAAATGGGTGTGCTGACAGCTGCCTCATCCGAGCTTGGAAATCTCTTAAAAGAGAGGTTAGACTTGGATTCGGAATTGGGAAAACTGAGGGATATTGCTAGCAACAAAGCTGAATCTGTTGCTGAGAGCTTGATTCGATGTACTGAGGAGAAAGATTTTGTGCAACTTGTCTTTTACGAAGATCAAGCTTCCATATTCTCTAGATCGAAGAAGTATTTGAAGTATCATGTCAACAGGAAACTCAAGAGTGCATTGGAGAATTCCAAGGCTGAAGTTAAAGCTTTGCCAAGGTATATCAACAAGTTTATGAAATCTGCGTACAATGACGGAGAAGACCTCATGAAATTCATGGCAGGCCTAAAGAGAGCATCTGAAATGACTGATTCATCGTTTGAAAAATATGCTACAATGTACTCAGAAGGAAAAGCAGATATGGAAAGCAAACTTCAAAATGCTATTGGGAACATTGAGCAGGTCGTTTCCGAGACTCAGTGTTATGATGACGCAATCCCAGTTGCTCACGCTTTGTACAGGCAATTGCATGGCCCACTAAAAATTCATAGCTCGACTGGTATGCTCTCACGTTCCGAGAATCTCATCGATTCTCTCCGGGAAGAAAAAAAGGAGCACGATCGTCAATTTGAGTTTGGAGGCGGAGACTATAACAAGAAAATTGATCAGTGGTCCAAGAAACTTGATAGTCTGTCTACATCTTCACCTTGGGACTGGCAATACTGGACTTGGCGAGAAAAGAGAGTCACTTACAAAAACCTCTGCGCAAAGTTGTTGGATATGGTAGAAGGTCGTTACAATATCGCTCTATCAGCTCTAAAGGCTCGAGATCTTTTGTCAGTGAAGGAATGCATGGGCTTTCTCATTGCAGCTGAAAAGAAAGTTAAGAAGCATCTGCCAGACGTAAAGACTAGACTTCAAGACTTGCGTAGCCTATGTGTAAGCTCCTTTCTCAAGCTTTGCGATGAAGCAAAGCAAATTCTTGAGTCAAAGAACAAAGTGCAGTTTGAAGAAATCTTTGCAGACTACCGAGGTTTTGTAATTGGTATTCCTTGTGTTCTCAAGTCTGAAGACGGACAAAAAATGTTTTCACTTATTAATCAGCTGCTGTTTGAGTCATTAGATCATGATGTTTGTAACCTCCAGAAGATGGCGGAAGATGAGGTTATTGACCTCTCACAACTTCGTTCCCAAGTTCTTCATGTTAGGTCTTTAGGCAATTTTTTTGCTGATAGAATCACACTACTACATGAAGAAATCAAGAGTTGCCCTCACGCAAAACCTGAAAGGTGGCTCAGCGAGATTCACGACTTGTGTTGGAAACATTTCAGTGATGGGCGAGATTTGAGCATGATCAAATATTGTGCAATTTTAGGTGTGACACCGTCGGCCGATCAATCAGACATCAACAAAGCATATCGCGAAAAAGCGAGGAGGTACCACCCAGACAAGGTGCACGATTCTCAAAACGATAAGGGTGAAATGATGAGAAAGGTCAATGATGCGCATGAAAAGCTTCTGACCATGAGCCATCTCAGCAAGTCAAGCGACACCCAAGCTTTTGATACAACTCTAATAGGTATTGGAGAACATCTTCGTCTTCTTGCAAGGCAATTCATGCGTGATGCTCGTTATGCCATGGCAGAAAAATTGTTGTTCGAATTACCAAATGTCAAATTGCTTGACGATCTCGTGAACCCTAGATTGGAGTCGGATGAAGTGATTTCAAATGTCCAGACAATCATCAAAGGCCATGTCACGAAAGTGAGGACCGAAGTTGATAGTGCTTGGTCAGAAAGACGCTACAAAGACCTCAATGATAGCATAACTGATCTCAAACAGATGGAGAGCAGCTTCAAAGCGTACCCTGAAATATTTCCCACATCGTGGGACACTGGAATTGTTGAAACAATCGAGAAAGAGATTGAGGCTTTGGGTCAAAAGGCAAGGTCATGCTTACAAAGTCGTGCCGTAGCGAAGGAAAAGCAGGAAGAATTCAAACGATGCTTCCTCGGGATGGGCTTTGTACTCTTTGAGTTGCCGAGTTTCAAATCTTTTACCAAACAAGTCATGTCAGGTGTTCTTGAGTCATGCCTAGATTCAGATTGGGGTTATGGCTTCCTTTTTGAATTTGGGCTGGGGCTTCAGAGGGGAGACGATTCAAGCAATGACAGCGAAAATAGATGTGCCCAAATGTTGGTTTCTGAATTCAGTCACTTCAAAGAAGTCATGACAATGGTGTGGAACCAAGAAACTTCGCAAAAACCAGCGGAAGACACTGTACAGTACATCAAGGGAGAACACCGCCAGTCAGCCTCTCTCACTTCACCATTGGTTATCAACCAAAGCCAGTTACTGAATTCCTTCCATGACTTTGAAAAAGAATACAAGTCACTTCTTGCAGAGTACATTCAACCTAATGCTGATTTAAACATTCTCGTGAAGCAGACATTGGTGCAAGTCGAGAGCATGAAGCCGTTGAGATTTGATATTGATTGGGATGACGACACGAAGAAAATAATTCCAAAAATTCTTGCTGCAGTGTTTGCATTATTTACTGTGGTAAAGTCTGGGGCTAGTTTCAACCGCATTGAAGCATCAGGCGCGTCTTCAGATTTAGGGGAAAAGATGCTGATGAAACCCCACAATATTCAGGTGCTAACCATCCTCTACATGTTTGGTTGTGGAGGCAGTTTTCAAACTGCGGTAGAAAGTAAACTGATGCAAATTCGAACTGGGGAAGGAAAATCAATGATATTAGGTGCAGCAGCTGTACTGTTTGGGTTGCTTGGTTTTCAAGTTCGAACTGTGTGTTACAGCGAATACCTCTCGACCCGCGACTTTAAATTGTTTGAAGAAGTGTTCGACCGTTTTGGTCTTACGAAATTTGTCAAATACAGCAAAATCACATCTTTTGCGGAGGATTCAACCGCAGCGAAAGGTGATATTCGCAGTTTGACGGAGTCCCTGCTAAGAGGCACTTTGTCAAATCAAAGGCCCTCCTCATCAAATAATTCAATGCCATCTCTCAAGTTAGATGCTTCAAGTGTTGGTGCAGGAAGCCAGAATTCTACTCAAACCAAGCCTGTCTTTCCCAAACCTTCCATTCCAGCTGAAGCAAAGAATTCCATTGAGCCAGTGAGTAAAACTGATGCGGAGGAATTGCAAGGTGCTGTAGTGCCAGCCCAGATCAACACGAAAGAAAAGGCAGCGAGGTCTTCCCACTTTGTCCCTGAAACAAGAGAGGAAATCTTATTAGTCGATGAGGTTGATGTTTTCTTTGGGTCTGATTTTTATGGCCAAACTTACAATCAAGTTGTTGAGTTTCGGGAACCTGAAGTTGAAGAAATACTTAAACGGATCTGGAGTGCCTACAGCCAAGGTGGACGCCGGTTGAAACTATCTGACATCCAATCTATGCCAGAGTATGCCAGTCTTCTCAACAAGCTATCTCCTTTTTCTTTCATGCTGGACAACGAGATTGCATTGATGCTCGACCAAGTGAAACGAGTGGACGACATCCCATACTATCTCGATCCCGATAGTGACAGAATTGGATATAAAGTGATGGATTCCATATCGTATGATGCAACTTATGGTTACACAACTGCTTTCGCTTATTTGAAGGAGTACGATAATTTGAAAGACAAGAACATTCTATCAAAAGTGCTCTCAATACCTGTATCTTGTGGGCAGTTTTCCTATGCTAACATATCGCCGTACCGTATCCTTGGTGTTTCCGGTACTCTACAAGCTTTGGGAGAGTACGAAAAAGAAATTCTTTGCACTTACGGCCTCAATAAATTTGTTTTTGTCCCAAGCGTCTATGGAGAGTCAAATTTTGAATTCGACAAAGCTGGCGACGGGATATACTTCGAAAAGAATCAGAGCGATTTTTTCCACAGAATATCAGCTGAAATCATGGCAGCAGCCAAAGCCAAGAGAGCAGTGATCGTCTTTTTCCATGACCGCACCAAATTGAACGAATTTGTAGCCAGCCCAATATATCGCCAGCTTGGACGGCACAAGAAGCTTCTCACAGAGAATATGACTTCATCTGAGAAGGAATTTGTTATCAACAAAGCAGCGACTGCAGGGCAAATTACTCTGTCGACTGCTGTTTTTGGACGAGGGACTGATTTTTTCTGTAAAGATGACACCGTCCAAAAAAATGGAGGAGTGCATATCATTCAAACCTTTTTGTCTGAAGATGAAAGTGAAGAGATCCAAATACAAGGAAGGACAGCACGCCAAGGAAAGCGAGGCTCCTATCAAATTGTTCTTTTGGAATCTGACTTAGAATCAGAATACGGAGTCCCAACTGGAGAGAGAGATAAAGTTTCAAAGAAAGATTCTTATGATTGGCTGTGCAAAGTACGAAATAAGCAACACACCAAAAAGTGCAAGTTGACGGAGGAAAATTTGACAGCTGCAACAGAAAAAGACCAGGCCACGCATAAGTATTTTGACTCTCTCCTCGCACACAGCACAGTGCAGGCACAACAAGATTTTGAGAAGCTTTATCACTCAATAAAGAAGCCACCATACCCTTCTTCCATTACTGTTGATCTCTGTTTTGCCATTGATGTGACAGGCAGTATGGGCCCGTATGCCCAATGTGTTGCTTCAACAACAAGTAGCTTGGTTACTGGTCAGCATTCAATAATAGAAAAGCTCAAATCGAAGTTTTCCGATATTGAGTTTAAATTACGTGTTGCTTGTCTTTGCTTTCGTGATATTGATGATAAAATAGATCAATTTCAAGAGAGTGTTTGGAGTGATGGAGGTCATTTCACTGAAAATATGAGTGATGCCATGGACTTTATCAAACAAAAATCGAGCAATAACTCTGGAGGTTTTGATTTAGCAGAAGACCACATCGGTGCAATAGATCGTTGTACCACAAGCTGGAATCATGCAAATGATTGGACGTCAGAAGTCAAGTGTATGATGCTAATGTCAGATGCGCCATCTCATGGTTTGGTACCAAAAATAATGTCGAACGTGACAAACGCTGATGGTTACTCCACCCGTCACCCTGTAGGCATAACACTTCAAAATGTTGTCTCATCATTGCTGTCAAGGGGGATAGATTTATTCTTTTGCTCTTTTAATCCAGTGGCAACAAAGTTAACTGAGGACGAAATATCAAAGAGTATCAAAAGTCACAGTGACAATGTTACCGAACGTGATTTGATTAGTATCCCAATGGTTCCAAATGATGCTCTCAAACCTGGCATCTCTAGCCTTGTTGGAGGATCTGGAAGGCATATTATTTTTGTCCTAGACGAGTCGTCCTCCATGAGTCCTTACTGGGCAGGTGTAGTGCAAGCATATAACCAATATCTCGAGAGGCGAAAGCGGAGTCAAAGTGAATCTGACTTAGTGTCGGTCGTACAATTTGATGATAGTGCTCATGTTACTGTACTTTCGCAGCCCTTGTCTGCTGCCCCCAAAAGTCTATCATACAGAGGTCGGGGAACTCGTTTCCATCCTGCTGCAATAGAGGCTTGCAGTGTTGCTCGAAAAACTCCTTCATCACATACTCCTGCCATTGTTTTCATGAGTGATGGAGAGGCTAGTGATGCTTCTGCAGCAGCTCAGGAATTTTCTGTCTTGAATGATTTTGTTTCTAATTCTTCTGAGAATGACCTTGAGCTCCATGTGATTGCTTTTGGAAGTGGTGCTAGTGCGAGTCAACTCCAACAAATTGCAAATGCTTCAAAATTTGGCAAGGTTCACTCGAGTGCAAATACAGCTGCTCTCGCTAATATCTTTGTCAATATAGCAACCAATCAAAATGTTGCTACACTTGTTGAATCTGAAATTGCAAAGAGAATATCAGAAGCTGTTTCAGACAAGCTGTCTCTTGAGTATTTTGGAGGTTAAAGCTTGCAATATCCCAATATCATTCTTTACATGAGTGTAAAAAACTGAACTTAATCCACACATATTTAAAGCCAGAATTTTACAGTGCCACATTTGTACAACTTGATAAACTACGTTTGATTAATCATTGGACTTGAGACACAGCATTCATGTGATGTATGGTACAAAATAATTTGAAATGCAGTTTTCTTGAAGGCATAGTAAAATCCCATGAGGAGCATTTTGACCTTTTTTACATTCATTTCTTGACAAAATACAAGCAAAATATTACTTTCTATTGCCTATCTTGATGATATATCTTCTAGTTGTTTCAAGTAGCTATTGCTACTAAATATGCAAAATTAATCACTATTTTAGACTTAGAAAACAAGTGTATCAAATTCAAAATCTCCCATTCAACTTGGTCCTGGGATTACTTGAATTTACTCTAGAGAACCTAAAAAAATCCTTCAGGAACAGCCAGTCAAAAGTTGCATTGAATTGTATTGTTGTATTGTGATCCTTACTCCCAATTAGGATTGTATTGGTTTTGAAGCAATGTGAAAGATTAAAAATACATGTGCAAGTGACCTACAAGGGTAGATGGAGGCATTTATGCCCCAAAAACAAATAAGTGTGACAAGTTGTCAGTTTCCTTTTTCAAAATATTTCATCTTTCCTTTTCAAATATTCCTGTGCATTATTGATTTGTTGAAAAAGGGCTTTTGAGTCTTCATTAGTCACCCTTATGTCTTGCGTGTTGTGTTTGTCTGGGTGGAACTTTTTTGATAGAATGCTATATAATTGAACTGTAGACTCAGAGCAATTTTTGAGTCACATGTTTCAAATTCAGCACAAGAGCC
>JALLOT010000858.1:0-17267 GCA_036939595.1 Thalassiosira livingstoniorum
CTAACTGGTTTGATTTTGACTGAATATCCACTTTTTGGTTTGTCCTAGTTTTGTTGGACATACCAGGCTCTACGGGTGATCCCATATAATGGATTTTGAGTACTAGTTTTAGTACATTTATTTTTTTATAAAAAAAAAACAACTTTTCTAATCACTTTCTTTCATTTCCCATAGAGACACGATATTGATACATTGTTTTTAATGATTCAAATGTGCAAGGACACTACTTGAGTTATGGAGAACAAGGTTGTAAACTTGGTTTAAACAAAAATTTATGTTTTCCTGCAATAAAATACTGCTACTTATTACTTTTGCATATGTACTATTTTTAGTATGTATGAGCCATCCATTAACCAAATTGCCAAAAAAGAGTCTTACATGGTATAAAAGTCCATCAACAATTATTTGTAATTCATGTCCCCTTGGCTTTACAATAGAAACATGATCAATTACAGAGGAAGATCTAAAAACTAGCCGGTTAGTTTTGAGGACATTAAAATGGCATTCCTCAACACACAAGTTCATACAAAACTCTTACCTCTAAAAGATAAATCATTGCAAGAACGGTCATCACCATCACCACCATCACCTTGACCACTACCAGCATCTTCCAAAGGCATGTTTATAAAATAAAAAGGGAAGCATCAATGAATTTTATGATCAGTCAATGCAAGAAGAAAACAATTATTAAGTGCTCAAAACTTCTCACCAGACCAAGCAACGCCTTGTCAATTGCAACAAAGCAATGTTTTATCATTGTACTGTAAAGGCAATGACTAAGGTCTAGCCATTCACAGTGATATCCTGATGGGTTGCTGAGATGGTGTGAGGCAGTACTAATCAGCACAATGTAACTGACATAATTACAACGATAATGAAAAAAACAGTGACAAAGGCAAGATTAGATTTATCCCAGCCATTTTGTGGATTTGTGGCAGAAAAATCTCATTTCAAGCAGCATACAGCAACCAGCCACAATTATAGTGCACTCGCATGGGTGTAGTGAGTTCAGGGAAATAGTATTATCCCCATTCATAGACTGTATGCTCTGATATTAGTGCCACATTGCTGCTAGAAGGGATGCAGTGATTTCCCTGATTGTCATTGTCTCTGGAATCAGCCAGAATCAGAGATTGCTGACCCATTGGGTAAATGAGATCATACAGACAGACTTTTGAACCTTGAGTTCCAGCTGGGACTAAAAAACTTGAAAATACAATTTGAGCATGGGCCTACTTTTGCAGTCAGACATCTGTAGAAAAAAAATAGACAAGCTCACATGGGCAGAAGCTGCTGACAGTTGTACTCATTATTCCCTTAAGAGTGGATACATGATTTAAAAGCTAACATACAATGAAACAAGTATTATTCCGTTGACCATCAATCCACTAGGAAGATGTGGTCCAATGTTTAATTATTTTCCATATGGCAGCTTTAAGCCACAACTGTGCCTTTATGTTCTATTCTGATCAACTTTCTGGATGGCAAACAAATGTATAAGAACTCTGTTTTCTCACCTTCATGTCATCACAGCATCATCAGTCTGGATAAGAAGCAGTGGTCCACACAAAAAAACAGACAACTTGGTTCCTTTTGTCACAAACTACTTACTCAATTCCTTCTCTTTTAGCCATTGACCCGCTCATGTGACAGTTAGTACAAAACCAAGTTGGAATTGGCTGGACACACTTCCTGGAAGGAAAAAAAAACTACTCGATTTTGCAAGGTTCAATTGGTTTTTCTGGTTTTGTCTAAAACATTTATCTCAATTGATAAATGGCTTCTGGGATTCATTTCTTGTCTGTTAGATATCTCACTCATCCAGTGGATCTTCCGCAATGACACACTCCACCATCATACCAGGGGCACCAACGCACTTAACGATCAGAAACAAATTATTGACACTATTCATCATTGCCTCAACACTCCACTGTCAGAGGTGTCAGAGGATAGTTGGTTTCTCTTGGAAATATCTTTGGATGACCTTTTACATTCCTCAACTGATACACAACATTACTGGTTACTTGCAATTCAGGCAGCCCGAGCTTTTACATCCTCTGTCTGCCTTTCAGTGTCAGAAGTGTCTCAATATTTGGATATGACTTTGCCTTCTTGACTGGATGAATCAGCTACATTAGCTCAACCTTGTTCTGCTCCTACTTTTTCACATAAGCATCAGAGAAAGACTAATCTACACCAGTATGCGCTCAGTGGCTCCCACTTATCAAGTGGTATTCCCTGTCTTGATGTTACTCCTTGCAATGTTTTGGCTTAGTCTTCTTCCTCTCCAACTATGCTTTTGTATGTCTCTGGTTCTGATAATTCCCCTAGTGAGTCATCTGAGAAGCCTCAACCACAGCATAAACATTTGCACTCTGTGTCTATATGGCAGTTTGTTGTGTCAATGAATGTAGTGCCTTGGTCGAAATGGAGTGCACAGTGTCTAAGAAATGCCAACACCAATATGTTTTGGATGATGATGGGGATGATAGTGCCTGTGAGGAGGTCTCTCATTTTAAATGGTGTCAGTTCTTCTTAGCATCTCCTGTTTATCTGTATTCCATCAAGCGTAAGAGATCTATGTCCAGCTGCACAGCCTTGTGTCTTGAAGAGAAATCAAATAAACGCCAGAGACCTGATTAAAATTTTGACCTTGGTGCTTTTGATGTGTGATGTGTTCACTGCATTCTCAGTGACTACCAACTTCTGAGTTGAAGGAGATCCGTCTCATGGTACTGACTACACCACATTGCTGTATGGCTGCTCCATGTGGCATACCAAAAGACCTGATAGTGTCATGCTTAAGTTGTAGGGTAATTTTCTTAGTTATTATTATTATAATTATTTTCATGATGAATCTTGCACAGCTCCCACTCCCAAGGAGTGGGTTCTGGTGGAAGGTGGAGGTTCATGTAGCAATCACAACAGCAACTTCTATACATATTTGTGATGCAAAGTCAGAGGGTATTAAGACTACCACTACAATAGACAATAACAATTTTTCTTCTCATACCATTTTTAATCTTGTACCAAACAAACTAGTTTATTTGTTGTTTAAAGTTCAAATTGCAAAAAAATTGCCCTTGATATTTACTGCAGACTTCTTGGCAAGCAAAATGACAGATAAATTGATTCTAGAATTACTACTTTTATTACCTTTGTTTTTTTTGCTTGTTGTAGATACACAAGTCTTGAAAGTAAAGATACTTCATGTACAAACACCCAAGGAGATTCAAAGGAGCACAATATGGTATGTATGGCTAACTGAGCTATAATTAAATAGTCTACTATGACAAACAAAATAATGAAAAAGACAGGGCAGAAAGTTTGTTGACAGACATAAAATATATTTATATCACATGAGCTCACAGGTGGACTGTCAAGTAAGGTAAAAAATGTGAGAACAACTACTTCAATGAAGTATTCCTTGCAGGTAAGCTTTAAGCGATTAAGTCAAAAGACAGGCTAATCATTTACTTGAATTATGGTAGTATGCAGCTTATTGACCATCAGATGAGACAGAGAGTGCCAGCTTCTGCTTGATCTTTCAAGAATTCAATTAGCATTTTGAATATCATGGTACCATACTCATGAAGAAAAGCTCAGTGTTTCAGTGAAATAGGCATGTTACAATTTGAAAAACTGATGAGACAGGTCAAGACAACATTGTGAGATAAGGAACAGTGAATTGTATATTGTAGTACCATATTATGATTTTAATGTTAATACATCTTCTTATGGGGTTTGTGCTAAAAGGTGCCAAAGATTATTCTCCAATTTACAGTAATATTTACAGAAACCACTGGGAAACCAAATGGAATTCACTTACAAATTATAAAATATATTATTCCAGGTAAACTTGTAATTTTTATTAAGGAAAGCCCAATAACTTGAGAATGAGTGAAATATAGTAGGGGCTTCTTTTGTCAGCTATGATCATGAGTGACTTAGCATTTTGATGTTATACTGCATGCTAGGTAATTAGCTCTGTGAGTGCTATGGAGCACTAAAAAAGAACAAAAAGGATCAACCTATAAGTCCCAATAAATATTAATGGCCATTTCTACTCTTACATGTTAAACAAATTCATGACAACAGTTTACTACTGTGCAAAGGAAGAGACATCATTATTACCAAATCATGTTGTACCCCCTGATTAAAATGCACCTCTGCTATTCAAAGACTATTTAGTCAAAGGAGCATTGTGAATGTCATAGAGAGAAGCAATTACTTTCATAATGTGGTGATACCATGAACTAGTATATAATCAACATAGACAGAACAAACAAATAATGCAATAAATAAAAATGAAATTTTATTCACTTTTCAGGGTTGTAGCAATTTACAACATTCTTTTTTTGACCTAAGCTTCATTATTTAAAACAGTCTTTTGTATTTGTTTCATGAATTTTGAGATTTCTTGCAGTTGAAAGGTACTTATTATTTTAGCTTCAAAGACAAAAAAAACAACATGTGCCAACAGCAAACTTTGTTATTTATTGATGTGATATCCAAAAACTCCAATGAAAGCATCATTTCAATGGTGAAAGCATCACAAGATCAAATAAAACTTGGAATGGAAACTATCAATGACATCATCTTCCCCCCTCTCCATTTTGCAACAAAGACAGTATTCAATAAAAAACTACAAATTTTTCAAATCTATTTTGCCTCACACTATTTATCTCCTTCGTGGAACAAACAAAAAATATCCTTAATTAAAAATACTCTTTTACTTATTGACACCCATTATCCAGCACAATGGAATCATCTATATCAAAAAAATGTTAGAGATCAAAATGCACAAAAAATATCACCATTCCAAAGAACTGCTCCAAACCTTGCTTTTACCTTGCAATCCTCAAAGTTGATTATTAATACTCAGTAACTAAGTATCTACTGATGAAGGGGGCAACACAAATGGATTGTCATAATGAAAAGTTGATAGTTTATTTCAAATTCAATATCTTTTCTTTTACTAGTTTTTAAGCATATAATATATATATATATACAGATATATAAATATACATATACATATATTATTTTTATTGTGTGCTAAAAAATAATATTTATTTTCTTCTTTATGCACACAATCTAATGGAATTGTGATAATTATGAATTAAATTCACCATCAAATCAAAGATTCTTTGAGATTCAAAAACTTCACAGAATTCAAAAACTTTTGGCCACTGGTACAATTTTCATGTTATTACAGCATGATACCCTGTCTTAGTTTTGGGAATCAAAAACCAGCAACCAGATTTCTGACAACTATATGATCACTTTGCTAACTTTGTCATGGCTATGTATACAAGCCACAAACTCTGAATTCTAAGGGATTATTGATCCTTTTCATTTTTTCGTTACATTTTTTTTCATTGTTGATAACAGAATAATAGTGCAGTCTAGAATGTTGCTAGGCACAACAGTAAAATGGAGCTGAAAAATGATAGGTTCATCTTTGCTTAACATTCAACATGCAGTGTCAAAAGCACCAAAACCTTAAAAACACACTTAAAAGTTGTGCTCTCTGTATTTGAGTGGCTGTTTTGGTTATTGGTACTATATGTGGCAACTATTTGGGTTCATGACACAACAATCTGACATATGTGGCAATGATCTTGGGCAGATTGCTGCTTTGTTTTTGATGCTAAAAAGGCACTTTCCAAAGCACAATGCGACACCTTATACCATGACTTTGTTCAATGGATTTATCTTAAAAGCTGTTCCCATCCTTAACTAGGACAAACCCATTGACATGACCTCAAAAATAGTTTGGGTCTGATGCTGTCATGACTCCTAGACCTTTTTCTTGTATTACAGGGCCTCAACAACTCTAATTTCTTTCTTTCTTTGCATTTAGACATCTACGGGAAAAGGAATAGAAAAGCTCACATGGTCGGAAGCTGGTGACAAATGTACTCATGCTTCCCTTAAGATTGAAAACATTATCCAAAATTTAACACACAGTGAAAAAATCATTATTCCACTGTCCGACAATCCACTAAGAAGATGTGGTCCAATGTTTAATTATTTTCCATATGGCAGCTCCAAGCCTTCATATTCCATTCTGATCAACTTGCTGGATGGCAGAAACAATCTACAACTCCATCTTCTCACCTTCACATCATTACAGCATCACAAGTCTGGCTAAGAAGCAGTGGTCCAAAACAAAACAAAAGGGCAATATCTTCATGGTGAGTCTTGCACGGCTCCCACTCCCAAAAAATGATTTCTGGCGAATTATACTTGAGCAATCACAACAACATCTGCTACACCTGTTATTTAAGACAGTCTGAGTCCAAAGGAACACAATTTCATTTGTCTCTCAGAACTTCTCATTAACATTTTCACTTCTCACACCATTTTTAATCTTGCATCAAACAAACCATTTTATTTGTTGTTTAAAGTTCAAATTTGAGAAAATAACATTTCTAGTCCTTGATATTTGCTGCAGACTTCTTGACAAGCTAAATGGTATAAATTGATTCTAGAATTACTACTTTTATTACCTTTGTTTTTGCTTGTTGAATATACAGAACACTTGAAAATGAAAATATTTCATGTACAAACATCCAAGGAGAGCCAAAGGAGCACAGTATGATATGTTGTAGGGCTAACTAAGTTTAAATGAATTAGTCTATGTTGAATGGAATAATGAATAAGACAGGTCAGCAAGTTTGTAGAAATAACAGTATGGTATGGTATGTGGTAAGTATACTATACTTATGATAGTAGTAGTAACACATGAGCTCAAAAAATAATGAGGAGTGGCAAGTCACAGAGCTAAACTAAAAAGGGTTAACCTCACTCAGTTAACGTTTAACCTGTCTTTTTTTACAAAAATAGTTACTTCAATGTATGATCCCTTACTTGTAGCCAAGGTTTAAGGTTTTAAGTCCAAAGACGGGTTAAGGTACTAATAAACACTTTTCAGTTTAACTCTGTCACAATTATTATTTATTTGCCGGTTCCTTCTAAATTCCCCGAGGCCCGAGACTTGACATATTATTTAACATCGTGATTGATCGTGATATCCTACTCATAAAGGGCAAGTTAAATCTTTAGCTTGAAGTATGTAACATAATACGATTAGAAAAATTGACGATGAGACAGATGAGAAAGCATGATGAGACAGTTGTATTATCTAAATACTTGGTGGGTAGATACTTACTTATACTCCTCGCGCGCGCGGCGCCCTAAATCAAGTTTTTGCACGTAGTATTGTACATTGTACTAAGTTCTAATAGTATACCACATACCTTAGTACTTAGTATTGTACACACAGCCAGCTGCATGATTCAAATTGTACTTACACAAAGTGTTTTACAATACACTCAAGAGACGTTTCATTGCCAACTTTCATAACTGAAATTTATGTAGTTGTGTCCGCTCCTGTCTAAAAAATATCTGACTTCAGTTAACCAATAGAAAGTTATTTGTCTCCTTTGACTTTATTACAAAGCCCAGGGTAGGTCTTAAAATTGATTTCCCATGAGAAGGGTTGTTGAACATATCCCTAAAATCAGTGCAAACAGTGGCATGAAGAGGTCATAAAAAGAGGGCATGAAGTAAAAACCCAGTAATAATTGTAATAGATCTTATTATCATTTGCTCTACATGGCAGATCCAAACTCATTCAAGAACTCTCATAAAATTTAATTCAGGAAAAAGAAAAGTCATCATTCCGTCAGGCAACAACCAAAAAAGCGTTTAAATAAGCATGATTTCAGCAACCGCGGCTACAAACAGTTTTCCAATGAATCATCACAGCAGCTCAGTTCGAGATTCGAACCGTCAAAAACAAGTTACTTTCGCCAGAAAATCAACCGAGCACAAGTACACCGAAGGTTCTAAGCCGAAGGCTAAAAAATGGTATATTCGGGGTGACTACATGCGATTCCGTGAAGCCGCTGCAACGGATGCCCTCTCTCTCCGTAACGAGATTCGACGAAACAATGCCACATTTTTATCATTGCGCGTCTTCTCGAATGAGGTCATTCGAGGCATTGAAAATTTAGTGGTCCGCGAGCTCTCGATGGCGAATCTTGTCGCCAGAAGAGCTCATCAAGCCGCAGTGCTGGAGGAATACGAGCGTCAAGTTGCCGATGGTGTGGAAATCGATGACGAAGCTTTGAGGGAGGTATCGGTTGCTAACTCTAAGTGGAGCAGGGACTTGGCAAGGAGTTTGGCGTGAGACTTATTGGATTCTTTGGGGCAGAGAGATGGACGTCATTTGGGGTTTGACTGATGTATCGTGATGAGAGTGTGTAAAGAAATATGGTGAAACAAAAGTAATCATTGTGTATATTTGAGCATGATAGGCAGATAATGTCCTTTTATAAAAAGAATTATTTTTCACTTCGTGCGTTCCAATTTCATAGGGTGCAGAAATGCTTTGATGTTGCATCCCATGCTGCAACTCTTGTCCTCGTAATTTTAATGCGATAGACAACATTTATTTTTGAATAAGATTCGTC
Organism: Thalassiosira livingstoniorum; assembly: GCA_036939595.1. Lineage (NCBI taxonomy): Eukaryota > Bacillariophyta > Thalassiosirophyceae > Thalassiosirales > Thalassiosiraceae > Thalassiosira > Thalassiosira livingstoniorum. The sequence continues at coordinate 8,481 of JALLOT010000858.1, forward strand.
AGCAGTTATTTCAAATTTTGCTGTTTTAATTGATGTTGATTTGCTGAATAAAGCGTCTCCAACGCGATTCCAAGCAATACGGCTTCTGCGATTGAAGCAACTTTTGAACAATACCGCCAGAAAACTTAGAATGGGATGCCGCGTGGCAAACACATTTGTTAAGTTCCCTCGAATGATTTGTGAAGTGCAGTTCTCACTTCAAAATGAAACAACAAATTGCTGCTAGAGCGCGATCTCAGACTTTCTACTTTCTATAATGGCCACAAAAAATTCTTGCAAAGTTAGCTATTGTTTGCCCGTTTTTTGTCCTCAGAGAAAAAAGAATTTGTCGGAATCACCATTGACAAGAAAGTGGACCGAAAGGCTGTAGAAACAAAAATAATTCGAGATACGTTTGTGTGGTGTCTACGAGCTTCAAAAACTAGAAAGACGACGCTTTTTGGAGACTAGACTTTTGTAGGCATAAAATGGCAGCGAGAGTTTCACAGTCCAGTAGACTCTTTTGCATGACCGCCGGTAGAGTACACTTGTCGCTACATCCCCTGCAAGATACACATTTCTGCATTTCATAGCCGCCAAGACTTAGCGTGTTTTTTCTCTTTGTCTGCCTCTCTTGGCGGAAAAGACATGGCGATCAACTATTAGACGGTCTGAGATTCAGACGTTGATGCTAGAACTTTTGGGGACTTATTCGTGCAGCATGGCAACAAATCTCAAAGCAAATGGTTGGCCCGATGCCACGAGTACGAGGGGCTATTAGGGCACAAGGTGGAGAGTTACAAAAGGTAACGACATGTAAATAACCTATTGGTGGCAGCTTGGCAACAAAACTCAAAGAGAATGGTTGGCCCGACGCCACTAGCAAAATGTTGTGGGCAGAACTAAATGGCTTTATTTACTTATACATCATACGCCTTGATCCAAGGGACTCTTGCAGTGAACAGATTTTTGAGTTGTGAATGGTCCCATGCAATTAAATATTACACACGATCATTTTTCTAGAGGCAAAAGAGAAGAAGCAGCTGATTTCAAATCATTTTTATTACGATTATATTTACACAATATGTACACACGATTTTGAGCACATTTGAGTGCCACGGGTCACGGCTGCATTCAACCTTAAACCCACCCTTCAAAGCAAATGAACACCTCACGGCTCATGGCTGCTCGATATTCACGAATGCCACTGCAATTCTACGCGCCCTTTCTCTCGACTTTGCACTCTGACGCTCCGAGATGATGCGAATCATATCCTCACTGTATAAATTGATGTCATCTTGTCTCTCTTGCTCGTCGAGCACGGCATTGAGGTGCCTGTGTCTGATTTCTGTCTTCTTTCGGGCCACCTCGATTGATAGATACGCCTCCAATCCGACACAGTGAGGGGCGAGGTCGTTTGTCAGTACATTGTTGGCCAGCATTCGTCTTGCTTCATCGGCGTCTGCTCTCAAAGTCCTCCTGAATCTTTTAAAGTCGTGGGATGAGTACCAAGACTGGCTCTTGTCTTTCTTGGTCACCTTGTCCATGTAAACAACTTGATCATTTCCGAAGCGAACCATTTTGAGTTGACGGAGATTTTTATCTGAGGATTATTTTGTGGACAATTGGAAGACGTGATGGTGTTTACTACCCAAGTTTTGATGTGGAAGTTTTGCTGTAATTCAATTCTCTATTGAGAGTAGTAGTGGCTTCCAGTTGGTTTCTCAGAGGTTTCTGTAGATAAATATTTTACTCCTTAGTACCATAAGGTACACTGTAAAATAATAGTGTGAAATTGGTAATCAGGTGGAATCTTTGGCACCTTTTGGCACGAATCCCGTGGAGAGATGATGATGTAGTACTATACCTACTCCCTCGTGGTTTGATTCTGGATTGAAAAATGCTCTCTTTGGACCAAAAATTTGTCTTTTGTTATTTTTAAATCATAAATTACTTATCAGTATTTCGATCAAAAATTTATGAAGCTTTTCAAAAATACACATTATGAAGAAAAAAATGGCTAAAATGCACTTAACATCGGAAATACCTAGCCCAATAACAAATCACTAATGAATTTTGTAGCGATTGCCTAGCAAAAAAGTTGTAATTTTGCCTAAAATAATGTTCACAATTTTTTTCTCTCTGTTTTAGGTAAAATATGGCATCCCCATATTTATGTCTAAAATTCACCATACCCACCTTGTGAGTGAGAAAGAATGGCAGAGAATCTAAAAAAGATCAGAAAACCCAAAGGTACATTCACATATGTATTCTGACATGAACCAATATTTTTATTGCAAAATAAATGGTGGGTCAGCCATTCAATGCATACCATTATATTGAATGAGACAAGCCAATGCCAATCATCATTTCTGTAACCATGGCTATCGGCATAGGCAGTGATGAATTTCCACCAAGGGTAACCACAGCAAAAAAAAAAGGACAAAGGTAATGCAATGAGGGATGAGAGAGCAAGATTTATGCCATACCTCAGCCAAAGACACAAAATTGGCAAGCTAAAAAAGACACAGTTCATGTTGCAGCAGCAAAATTGAGCATTGGTGCGGCAACTATTGGAAGAGTTTGACAAAAGAACAAAACAGCTGTACTAGAAGCTCATGCGCATTCCCTCAATGTAGATAGGAAGAAATGTGGTGGCAGAACCTTCAAATTTACATTAGATTAGATTAAGAAAAAATCAAAGAAATGCCATTTAGTGAAGGACAAACTCTTCTATCATTGTCATCATACACAGGCACTGCTTGCTCAGCACTTCAGAGGCTCAAAAAATGTGGCAAACTACACAAACACACCAATACAATCAAACCTATTAACTCTAACTAACATGTTTACTAGGTTCAACTGGTGAATTAGTAAAGTTAATAATGATGACAATGAATTTGATGATTCACTCAAGTATATGCATCTAGAGGAGAAATGGTTCAATCTAACACAAGTTTTTATTACAAGTTACCTTTTGGAAGGAGAGGAACCACCAGAAAGGCAATGCAAGAGCAAACAGGTCAACACAAAAGAGATGTTTTTCTCATCAATGGTGAGGCCCTGAAGGGGCATACATAGTCCCAATGGCACCTGGGATGGAAAGATAGGCATATGGCTCTTTGTTGTCAGTGAACCAGTCTAGAGATCTTTGAAGAATAGGTCCCGTGGCACTCTGGTCACCAAATGTCAAAATGTGAACTGCCAAATCTTCACTATGTTGATCACAAGCATCGTGATCCCAACCACCTCTGCAAAATTGACAAGGGGCTCTCCAAAGTATGTGCACATGCAGGTGAAAAATACAACACCCCACTTCTTGCCCAGTGATCCCCAGGTCAAGGCAGTCATTACCCCATTTGCAGCTCTTGGGTGGTGGATTGCTGTGTGTTTTCAGCCACTGAACTCACCTGATCTCAACACTCTTTATATGGCGTTCTTTCAAATGATCCAAACAATTCAGTACTCCATTCATTTCTGATGAATTGATAAGCTCATCAAGTCAGCTCAGACAGATTTTGGCAAGCTTTTCCTTGAAACATGTGTCAGGGTCTGGTCAACCCTTCATATGTGTGTGGATGAGATTATCCAATGCTACGTAGAGAATGATTACAAAATCCCTCATTTCAATGGGGTCAAAAAAGTACATATAGAAACATGGTGAGATTACCTTGCACCAATGATATTGTGGCAATTGTTTGTGACACAAGGCAAGATGGGGTGGATCCAGTGCTCATCCATGATCATGAACAAAGAGAAGCAGAAGCAATGAATGCAGCTGCTTATAGCATGGTTGCGGCAGCAGTCACAGCAATAAATTTGGGTGAACCATTTGCTCAAGGAATTCCCAATGAGAAGCTGATTTTTGAGTTGCTTCCCAACAGTAATGTCATGAACACATATTTCCTATCTTAACAACCAAATCTAATCAAAATGAAGTCATTGTATCTCTGACAGTTTCTCCATCTCCAGCAGCAGTTGCATCTCCTATTGATGTAGATTGTGAATTGAATGAAATTCCTCCACAAGAGTTGATTATTGCGAAGAATTCTGGAAATGATGGACATTCTTTATTTGAAACATCTGATGTTTCTGAGTTCTATGTTTCTTTCAATAAAGGATTGCAGCTTGCTGAAATAAGCTTGGAAGATTTTTTTGAAGCAGCAGGAGAAGGGGAGACTCTAATGGAGCTGTTTGAGAAATTTGGAGGCACAATTATGGGTGTTAAAGATGCTTCAGAGAAAATTTCGAGCAATATTTTTTGTTCTTTTGGAGTGACAGTGTTTCTGTCAATGTTGGTGTGCACTCAAAGGTGATGATGGTCAGTAAAGATGCAATCTTGGATTTTTTAGTAGAAGGGGTTGCAGATATTGTAACGCACACTGAAATGAAGGATTTAGTTGAGGATTATGCTCATTTGGTTGTTTCACAAGAGAAGTATACTAATGAAACAAACATGAATCAACCCCTGGTGTGGTCAGCTTGTTCTTGTTTATTGGATTGTTTGTTTTTCTGATGGTTTCAGTTTGTTGTTGGTTGTTGGAGTCAGGTGAAATTGCTACCGTAAGGAACGGGTGAGAGGATACCACATTGAATAAGATACTTTAATATTATTTTTCAGCGAGAACAATTGCATAAAATCGCTACGCATAAAATTTTGTAACTTTGAATGATGAGTAAGATACTTAATTATTTTGCGATCGTTTGGCGACTATCGCAGACAGGACATTGGCGGTGTCTTATCCTCCGTTCCTTACGGTAGAGGTATGTAAGAAGTAGTATTGTACCATACCATAAAAATGGCTGACCGCTGACAATGGCAATGACAGCATCAATAATTCACTCCCCCCATCCGAATCAATCACCCCTGCTGCCACCATCTTCTCCCATCACTGTCACCATTTGTAAGTATTAACTGGCTGATTGTTGATTAAATTTAACCTCCCCCCTTTTTATCTAACATCACACATGCCTCGCTCCCCCCTCACGGCCATGGACATGCTTAAATCAACGCCATCATGTTGATGCCACCGATGATGCTTCCTGACAATGCTTGTTGAATATCTCGTTGTTCTGTTTCCGATGCTGTGTCCTCAACACAACTGCATCTACTGCCACTGCCGACACCATCCACAATAATCTCGATGCAATGCTGATGCCATCAACATCGTCTTCATTGATGCCATCGATGTCAATTGCAACAACAATGACACATCAATGCAACTGATGCATATGCAACAATGTTATTGACATTGATGCCATGGACAATGCATTGATGCTTCTGATGTTGATGCCACCAACGTTGGCTTCACTGATACCATCGATGTCGATTGTATCAATGTCAAGACTATGACGATGCCATTGACTTTGATGGTGATATCAATGCATCCAATTTTTGTTGGTACAAAACTGGTTTTAGTGTAGGACCAAATGGTTTAAAGTAATTTATACAGTGTACCTAATATTGAGCTATTTTCTGTGTTGTTTTTATCAAGTTATTTTTTAATTTTTGTGCGGATGAGCTTGATGAAAATTGACAGTCATGAACTAAATACATTGTTAATTGTTGCTTTTAGCTTTATTTTAACCTACTTACTACAAGTATTTGTATTTTTCATTAGTGAGAGACCTTTTATCAACTCACTGCTATATAGGGAGTCCTTTGAATTTGATGACACTGATGAATTGGATGCCATGGCTGTTGACATGTTATGAATTGCACAACACACACAGTGATCGTGGCTGGGTTTATTGGAAAAGGTCATGTGCTTGTCACAAGTAATGTGCTTTATGTGGTCAAAGTATAAAATCACATGAAAATTAAGTAAAGAATAAATTTTGGGTATGAATTTAATATCCAAAACTTTTATTGAATTTTAGTGATTCAAAAGTAATAGTAAATGTTTTGGAAATGTTCTGTATGAAATCCGGTAGAATTTAGTCCGGTAGGATCAGAATATCTCTTCTTTATCTCTCGAGTTACCTAATGTAAATAAGTGCCATACCTTGCCATACCATCCCATAGTATGTATGTAAGAGTATGTAAGGTAGGTATTAGTATGTAGGTATTGTACAACATACAGTGTAGTACGTACGTAGTAAGTACCTACAATACAATACCACGCCGGGCGGTGCTCGGCGATGTTGTGATGATGTCAGAGTGATATCAGCCTGAAATTCAAAAGATTCTGTGTTGGCGATTATTTTCATCTATTTAAATCTTACAATTAATGATATTGTCTCCGTTCAATAAACATTATTGTCAAAAAGCAGCCACAAAAAAAAAAATATTATTTTCACCAATTTTAAGAGTCTGGCACAGCACTATTGAAAGTTACTGAGTAACTATGGTGAAAAACATCATATTACCAAAAAATGAATCATATCAACAAAAAAATACAATAATTTATTCATTGATGCTGAATTGTTAAAATGATTTTCAGTTTCCACAAGTAGGAAAAACATGTAACTAAGCCAATGTAATATGCAAAAAAATATCCTTTATTGTAAAAGTTTCCCAACTCATTAAATTGCACTAGTATTAGACAACAAAAATGATCCATTATTGATATCTTTATTATATTTGTAAGACATAATTTTTGCTCAAATTATGAAAACAAATTTTGGAAATAATGCAAACATATTTGCTAAAGTAAATCAAAATGAGCAAAAACTTAAATCAACCATACAAAGAATAGATGAAAAATATTTTCATCATGACTCAAATTATTGAAAAAGGAAGATTCTCATATTACATTATACAGTATTACACAGCTATTACCCGGAGAGGGATGGATTTTGGTAAAAGCAAAATATGCATAATGAATTATCTTTAAAAAATACACCTGAAACATCAAAGTGGTGCACAACTTGGAGTTTGATCTTTTGCTTATATTGAATTGGGAAGGTATGGCAAAGTTGATCTATGAATGCAGAAAGTAATTTTGCAGTAATAAAAAACATCCATTTTAACTTCATTCACAAATCAGTAAAAAATTGTTTCAAAGTATTCAACATTGTTTGTTACACACATCAGTCTTCTGATTTTATTATGATTTACATGAGTACCTTATAGAATAAAGTGGCTCAAGTTATTTCTAATCCAAATTCATTCTTTGTACCTTATTTTTGTACAAACAAATCTCTTGTATCAATACTGAAACTATTACACAAAAGGGTTTTGTTCTACTGTTAGATGTCAGATATGTTCCATTTTGGTAGATATCCTATGTTTAATCCATACAATACATATTGTAGCCACCAGATTAGTCATTGATTGGCAGTATCCATTTTTACAAAAAACAAGTCAATTCATTCAAAAGAGCAATATTTTTCACCTTAAATTTATCATTGGCTTCATATTTGAAGCTTAAATTCCATGACAAAGAAATTAAGACAATATCTATTTATGATTAAAGTACTAAAATAATAAATGAAAATCCCAGAATAAAGAAAAATCAAAGTTTGGCATCTCAAACTCTTAAACACAACTAGTGGGTCTACAAAGACAAAATTATGAAAAATAGCTCAAAAAATCTTACACTATTCATAAATGAATATAATTGTGTGAGTCTAATAAAAAATGAAACATTTGTTTTTTAACTTCCAAAAACAAAAAAAGGAAATATGGCTAAGTAATCAATAATTCTATTTAACTTTACACTGATTATCAAAATAATATTATTGTTTTGTTATTTTAAATGAGTAATTTCTAAGTATCTTTTTTAAAAGTTGATAATTATTTTTTGATATGTTGCAATTATTTTCTATGAATTTTCTTGAGCCAAGTTGGAGCAAGTAGAGTTCAGTCTTAGATTTGATTTGACAGTCATTCATTTTGATTCTTTCATTGAATGAATTCTTTATTCCTGTTCTTTAAGACAAAATAAAAATGAGATAATTCTAAGAAGTATGGAGAAAATATTTTGGTGTACAACCAGGGAAAATGTCATGGTTGTCAACTTCCCACATCATGGTAAAAAACATTTTTTTATTCAATTCTGAAATGTTGTCATGTTTGAAGGAGTATGACAATAAAACGAGATCTTACATCATCTAAAATATGGTCATTGGTGCGCTTAAAAGCCAAAACAAATTCTGAAAACAGATGCAAATTGTGTTGTAGTGGTTTTTGAGGGGTACAAAAAATTGAAACTAAACAAAACACACTAATTTACATAGAATAAGAATAATATTCTTCATGACATCATCAAAATAATAATTTATTTTGGCCTTTGGTGCTTTCATACCCCAGAACAAAATTTCTACATATATGTCACTAATCTTATTTGTGTCATACTCCTGTGTTTTGGCCGGTTTCTTTGGTCAATGTCAAAATTAAATATTGAAGCTTTCTCCAAAATTTTGAACAGCCAATAATTGCTAATTTTTAATTTTATTAATAATTTCAAAAAAATCTTTCTTTGGCGATCTGGATCTTCCCACTTCTCCGTTTAGTCTGCGGCGATGTCATCATTAGCCGGCGAATTGGAAAAGTCAGGTGACAGCGGCGAACTCTAGATATTCAGTACGTAGCAGCTGCAAACTTTGAGTTGTTAATATTTGGTACTTACTTGATCCTTTTTATGGATTTAGATACAACTGAAATTGGAACATTGTTCTTTTTCAAGATATCAGTATCTAGTATTCTGAATAATTAAAGAAGGGCACCATCCTGATGAAATCAAATGACAGCTTATGTTTTACATCCCACCCCATTTGAAATCTCCCAATTTTGGGAGATTTTGATTGAGACTTTTCTCTCTTTTTTGAAATCTCCCAAAATTGGGAGATTTCAGACATACTGAT
>JALLOT010000860.1:0-17280 GCA_036939595.1 Thalassiosira livingstoniorum
CTACTGGATCGCCGATTTCTATTTCTGTTTTGGCGATTAGTGATGTCTCCCAACAGGAAGGTGTTCTGCCATTTGATCATGTTGCAATTGGCACTCCAATTACAACACTGGAAATATGTTGTACGCCATGGGGTAGATAGGTCCCCAAAACCTACCTAAACCTACGGTACTTATAGTACCAGAAGCCAAAAATGAGCTGATGCTGTTGCTTTCTGCCATTACAGTGTGTTTTGTTTGAACAATGCCTAAAAAGAATAAAATTTACTCAATTTGATATGTTTGATTAATCTATTTGATTGCGGCTCTTAATTTCTTGCTGATTGTTGCTTTAAATTACTTTTAAACCATAAGTAGCATTATGCCTCTCATCCGCTGCATTTGTTGTTGTGGGAACCAGCTTGCTGCGGTGGCAATTGCAGTTGCTTTTGCCACAAAACAAGACATCAATGTGAGCGGCATTGACATTCAATGCGCATGGACCCATAGACCAAAAGATTGGTCATGGATAGCTTTGAAATCAAATGATTTCAAGCAATGTTGCAATGAATGCCATTGACGGCAGATGCTGATAGCAATCACGGCAACACCGTTTGTGGTGCTGATGGTGAATGTCATCAGCATCACAAATGGCAGCGGCACACAACAACATTGTCCATTTGTATTGAGTTCATGGCCCAAGAATTACTGGGCCATGAACTCAGACAATGACAATTGCCATCTGTGAACGGCCATTGTTGTTGTTGCCATTGTGTTGAAAGGTGGTTGTTGTGTTGCAAGTCAACAATGTGACAGGTGAATGCGGGAAAGTTTTTCAATATTATGTAACCTAATGAAACTGTAAAATTATTATTGAAAAAAAAAATATTTTTTTCTTCCTCATGAAAATGTTGAAAGTCAGTGAAATCAGAGTGAAAAAAAGAGTGACAAACTGCTCAATAAAACTCAAAGTAGGCATCTTTAAGTGGTTCAGTGAACCACAATCACGCCAGTAATAAAATGTGGTGCAGTGGTTAAGGGTACAATTGCCATATTCAACCTTGAACAACGGCACCAACATAAAATAGATATCACTAGTTATTTTGCATGTTGCTAGCTAATTTCAGGTACTCATTTGAGTACCTAGTCAAAAAAAAATACTGGGGTCCACACAACACCTGTAGAAGGCATGACTACATACTCAAATGAGTACCTAGTCAAAAAAAATTAATCAGAAGTTATATAGAAGCTTGCTTTCTTTATGCTTTAACATTTTTTCCTTTGTTGATATAAAAATCTCAAACAAATATCTTATAAAATTTGTCTTTTAATAAGAAAAACATTTCAGTACACACTACCACCATGACATGCAAATCATTCAAATGTTTTTTGAATAAATAAATCTGTATACAATACTCTATATATAATAAATGTATTTCATGAAAAATCATAAGCATATTTAATTTTAAAAACAATTTGAATTTTGATTGAGAAAAAGGGTTATTTGGTTGTCTACCTTATGTATTGGACTACCATCTTTTAATAAAGAGGTAGTATGCTGTACACTCTTGCTAGATAGTGCTTGTTGTGACCACCATCTCAATTGGGAGGCTGAGAAGTCAAGAAGTGGCTTATAACGTCAGCCTTGGCATTATTTACCACATAACACTTGACCCAAACTCCGGTTGATTGCTATGAGATAAATAATACACAAGGACAATCTTGTAATTTGTGTGATTGGCAAGCTGCTATCACTAGATGGTCATCAAACAAGCTCAGAGGACTTGGCTGACAGTAGTGAGAGTTTTAATTTTTCTCCCTTCTAGTGCTACCCCCTGCAAGAATAGGTGGTGTTTGTTTGACCAGACACTGGCCAGCACAGGTTCAATGTATTGACTATTGTTGAAAGGACATCAAGAGTTCTGACTCCACCCTCATGACTCCTTCAGATGGTGTCGCTGATGGCATTGATGAGATCACTGGGGGAACCCTCTTTCTCAAGCAACATTATTTCTGGTATTGCTTCATCCAAGGGCAAGCCAACATAGTCCAGGAAGCTCTCCACATTATGAAGGTAGATAAGCTTTCAACAAGCTTCCCCTTTGTGATTTGTATGTGTCTGCCTTAGGGAGTTCATCAGGTACATTCTCTGCTGTACTGTCTGATACCCCCAAGGGGACTGTTGATACTTGGAACTCCAATAAGGAGGTGCACGTTGTTTTGCTAGATGCAAAGAGGCATTGTAGGGGAAGGGTCAGACAAGGAAAGTTCCAAGATTTCATTGGGTGTGCTGTCCCTATAACCATTTGCTTCATTGTAAACCACAAAGACAAAAATTTGGATAAGATGTCTTTCTCAGATGAAGCATGGTGTATTAAATGCCACCCATGCCAGGCTCCAGGGGATCCAAAGTACTGTCTTTACCATAGACATAGATAATGAGAGCACCCCAAGCAAATGAGAGCTCTTTTTTTTTATTTTTGTTCATAAGAGTACTTTTTTGGCTAAAATTATGAGAGTATTTTTTTATGCATTTTCTTGGTATTGAGAGCACTTATTGTAAAATTTCTATAAATTATTTTTTGTTGTGTAAAAATTTGCATTAGCATTGCTTAATATTTTGGTTATGAGAGTTTTTTACTAATGAGAGCCCTCAAAAGAAGTGCCTTGAACATTAGAGTCCTTTAAAAATCAAGATGAGAGTACTCTTGTTATTTATGGTAAAGGCAGTATTTGCTGTGCCCTATCTCTTGCAAGTGGTAATTCCACAACAGCTACAAGAAGCTGGACAAGAAGAACTGTTGGGCAAAATGGTGGCAGTACCAAGGGTTTGGCCTTTTGTTCTAACTAATTTGCCAGACCCAGGGAAATTGCTGGTGTGGTTCAAGGAAGGGGGCTCCAAAGAGCTTGCATTGGTCTACCGTTCACCCATCCTCATAATGGAACACAAACCATTTGAATTCCTGAGGGGATTGGAGGGAATGGAGGTAGAACTGACACCTTGGGGCTGATTCCTTTTTGAGGATGAGGAATGAGTTGGTGCTGGAGATGGATTGCTGTATACTGCTCATAGGACTGAAACACCATCCCCTACTATCTTGAGTGGAAGTTGTAGATCTGAGGGCTTAGATAGGATCATGAGACAAGAGAACAAAGCAAGAGTTAGAGTGTTGAGTCAGCAATTTAAGGCTTTGAAAAATCAGATTGCGGAACTAGAAACTGTTTTAGATGCAACCAAGCTTCTCCGTGGGGAAGAAACTGCAAAACTAAAGGTTAAGCCCTCTAGTCTACAGCTAATGGATGGAGATAAGGCAACTTTGTTCAATGAATTTCCTCAAAAATAGCTGTCGGTGAATGCCCCTACCTAGAATCTGGGGGAACAGAATGCTGAGGAGGTTTTACCAATGGTTGAAGAGGGTTTGAATCACGTGATCAAAAAGATTTGCTCACTGAACAGGTAGCTGATTTAGAGGGGGCTTTGGGACGAAGAGTAAAATCTCTGGAGCAAGATGTAGTTCACCCTGGAAGAATGTGAAAAATCACTAAATTGTATTTTATTTTTAGTTTTTAGCAAATTCAGCAAGAAACTTGAATCAAATTTTTTGAATAGCTCTAAAAAACAATTTTTATTTGCAACTAAATTACTCTGAATACATTTGAGTACTTCTTTTGTTAAATACATTTGAAAGACCTTGAGCTTGAGTACTTTTGAATACTTCTGAAGACATTTGAGTACTTCTGAAGATTATTGAGTACTTTATTGAATGCAAATGTCTTTAACATATTCAAAAGTATGCATTCAAAAGAATTCAAATGTATTCAGATGTCATTAAGTACCATTATAAGTACTCAATTTCATGTGATTAGATGCCACACACATGTTTAGAATTAATATGTTCATACAAATCATGGTTATTTCTGCCCCTGGTTGCAACAGTGTGATGAAGTCATCATTTTATCTGTGGACTAAACCAGAAACCAAGCTGACATGGTCTGCTTTTCCTACTATTGCCCTATGTTTTTTTCTTCATAAAATTGAGCATTAGTAAAAATTTTGATATTTCTTCTAAGACACAGCTAAAAAATCTCAGGCAGTTGAACAATCATCAGAGATCTATGTAAGGAAGCTATATTTGACTCCCTGGACATTTTTGAAGCGTACAAGAAATGCTATTCAAGTTGACCTGTTACCTTGCAAATGAGGGTTTTTCAATTACATCAACATAAAAAACCAAAAACCAAAATAAAAACCTTTTCATAGCAAAAATGAATTTTATGATGTTTTAAAATTCTATTGTACATAAATGTGGTAAGTGCAAACATACATCAAATCCAATCTTATTGTTATTTTCCATACAACCCCAATGGCTGAATACCATACAAATATCTACTACTAACACCACAACAAATCACAACACAAAATCCACAACATTGACAGGTTGTCCGTGATGATAGTGCCAGCAACACCAATAACACCAACAAAGCTAACACTAACAATTGCTAGTAACGTCAACAATCTTGACAGCACTGACAGCACAAAAAATTCCAACAACTTGAACACCAACAACACCAACAATTCCAGCAATAAAAAGAAAACTTCATGGAAATTTAAAATGCTACATGTTCATTTGAATGTGCTGTATAAAATTTTGATTACCTATTGAAAATGATAGAAGAAAAATCACTAAAATTCACTGTATGGTTGTTTTGTGCATTATTTTGTTATTTCACTTTTCATTGTCATTGCCTTCAATTCCACTTTTGAGAGACAACAACAATTGTCTTAGCAACTGTACTAAAACTATTGATAACAGAGTTTGTACTTTTGAATTGTTTGAGTACCACTTTTACAACTAGTCACTAGTCAGTTTTGTTCATTTTTGTTGCCAATATTTTTTTCATCATACATTGACAAAAAACCATTATGACATAATTTTGAAGTATGAACAATCCTTTGGAACTTATCACTCCTACAATATCATCACATGAATGTTATTGGTTGATTTTCATTTGCAAATAAATTCATTGGTTCTTCTCACCACTTGCTTTGAACTTGCCACTTTAAGCATTGATTGCACTCTTGTTGGCATGTATGCCAAGTGGTGTTTAGTGTTGAAGTAGTTATTGTACTAAGTAAGTACAAAGTAAAGTAAGTACTAGGTAAGCACAAAGTAAACATCTAGATTGCTTATGGAGAGTAGACAATAGTACAGACTGGACTGTATTGGATCTTTCCCATGTACAATGAAATTCTTACTACAGAATCTTTTCATAATGTTTTCCTTAAGTTAGATAAATTGTTGAAAAAATAATAGGTAGTTAGGGTTATCTTTGTGTGCTCATATCCAATGTCCCTCTAAAATATTTTCAGCAATGTTTTCATTATCCACACTACTTTTAATTCTAATTAAAATAAATACATTTGAGATTTCAATGGATTAAATGTTTATTTTTACAAATAATTTTAGCATGTGGTTACAGAAATCATAATCATAGGTTGGAGAAGAAATAAATATGTCAAAGCTAAAAAGGATACTGCACTGGAATTTGCGGTTCTTATCAGTAGCCTGACTACATTCATGAGGCTTAAGGAATATCAAATGACCTACTTTAAAAAAATATTTTGGACTAAATTTGGTTCCAATAGAGAAAAATTCATTTATTGGTGTAATTTATTTTCAATGCCTAAAAATAATGACAGCTACATACAATATATAATGAATGTTTAAATTGGACAAGCCTGCTACAGTGTAGTGAGTTGGTGATTTTGTCAGAATTTATCAATTTGAATTCTAAATATATTTATTGTTCATATATTGTGACTTCATATATTATATCAAAAGGTCCAACCCCTAGGCATACTGTTGTAAATAAATGTCAACTTACAAATAAGAATTATTTGAATCAAACACAAAAAAACTTGTTTTGAACAGTGCTTGGAGTTATCAAGGGGGGTAATTAAATATCAATTCTTTTGAGTTATTATGTTGGACATTTTTGCAAACTCCATATTTGCGTCTGTCTTTTTATCAACACAATGCAATAACTGATTTCAATCCCAAAGCTCCATTGAATCCATAAATATTTGTCATTTTTCAAACAGTTGTTCCTTGACCTCTTAAAATAACTTTCATTAATGGGTTGATAATGATAAGAGCATCTACAATAGTACCACTGATATATTTAATTGATTCTATTGTTATAGATGTAAATATGTGATTTTAATTGATCAAAGACTTTATAATTCAAAAATAGGAACCCTGAAAATGAATTCAAAATTTTGTGAGGTTTTTCCTAGACTTCGTTTTCAATAGCTTATTGCCTTATTCTTGATTACATTGGGCTCTATATTTCAAGCTCACAAAAACACCACACAATACAAATATACATCATCTTCTTAAATTCATCTACACTTTCAAATTATAAATGAGAGATATCTTCTTAAAACATCCAAAACATTTTTTTAAACCAAATTATTTCATACCCAATATTACAATCCACCAAAAAAACAAGCCAAGTCTGTCCTACATTCAACAAAACTAAACATTGTTAAAGTAGGTAAGGTCATTTGTTGCTGTTAAAGTGTTAGTAACATACATAAATCATACTGTTCTGGACTGCCAGAAAAGATATTATAAGATGTTTATGAAAATTATTATTTCAATTTTTTCACTGGACTTTTTGTACAATAAAGCAACAGGGAGGGAACCACTACGACCACCACAAAAAATAATTTATTGAGGGTACTCATAAAGTGGTTCCAAAAATATATACTTAGCATTCACTGATGGACAAGAATAGGTTTGATCATGAAAATTCAAATTAGTAATTAGATTATCAAGATTTTTCATACTATTTAGAACAGTTCTTTCCAACAGTTCACACAACATTACATGGGAGAAACCAAGAAAATAAATACAAAATTTATCAATGTGCGTTCGTTTGCTTCAAATTGGAGATTCTAGCTTTGATTTCAAAAAATTATCTTGGTAAATGCTGTAACAAATTGATCATTTGAAAAAAATAAGTGCGTGTGGCAACACTTGACACAAGGTGAAAATTTACAGATTACACACTCACACAACTATTTGGAGTGGCTGAATGATTCATGTAAACACAATAAAATACGATTCTAAATTGTAACATCTTTACACATTATAGTGTTTGATTTGCAGAGATGGAGAACCATCTTGGTGTTGTTCAGCTCATCACTATTATCAGCTGGTAGATTGGATGAAACTCAAATAGCTTATACATTGATTTTAGTTTTTGATATAATATATGTATTTGATGTTATAGTAAGAATTGAAATCGTTTATACTTGGCCTAGGTATACCCAAATAAAGACAAATAATTGAATGTAAAAATAAGATAAAAAATATTGTAAAATGAAGAATTGAAGAGTTAAACTCATATTTATTTGTACAAAATCTTTTGTTTTTGTTGGCAGAATTATACTACTTTGTGACATGATAATATTATTGGTGATATTTAATATTTGAGTCATTAAACTTTATTACTGAATTTTTTTGGCATGTTACATGTTTTGCTTCATCCAGTATAAACAATTGTCAACAAAATTATTTATGTGTTGAAAAAAATTGAGAGAAATATTGTATGAAATACCAAGACATTATTTACTTGAAAACTCTAATTCTAGCAGCAATACTCAATAAATTAAGCTGTAGAATTCATATGGTAAAATTTTATTTAAAATAATTTACACTAAAAGAATGAACAGTGATAGTAACAATATATTATAGAAAGGTCACAAATATTTGATAGTGTAATGATTTCATTTGGAAATATCACATAATATGAAGTCAAAAACATTGTATACTTTCATGAATATCAAATCCTTTGTGAATTTGACTTCAAAAAATCCTGAGTGTATGCTTGCATTCTAAATGCTATGAAAGAAGAGAAAAAATGAAATAACATCTAATAAAATTGTCAATTAAGCATGACATATTTATCCAAAACCAAAGCCCATGCATTATTATTTAAGTTGCACATGGGAATTTTCTCTAAATAAATTTTCAGCATTTCTATTTTTGCATGTGATTCATGTTTTTTCAATGTGGAAAAATCTGTGACTTGTTGGAGTATTCTTAATGCAATGATGAATTTTACTGTACCCCAAATGATTGTTAAAATTGACCTGTAGAATGTATTACATAATATTTGATTCCAATACCTCTAGATTCAAAAACAAAATATACGCATTGTTTTTTCAAGTGATGATCAATAATGAAGTTCCAAAAAATTCCTCACAAAAAATCAATATAGTGTAAAAAATAAAGCCAAAATTATCTAATAATTAGCATTTATACAAATCCAAAATAATGAATAAATTCAATATCATATTTAACAAAACTAATTTGATAAATAAAATATGTTGCACTAGAAGTACATATTAATTATTAGATTTTTCAAAACTGTTGAATGATAATTATAAATGTCAATTTTCTACCAATGATTTTGGTATATTTACCTTTATTGCTTATCATTTGTAACAACTAAATCATGTTCAGACATCAACAGATATAACAAATAGTATGATTTCATTCATAAAAATTGCATGAGTACCACCTGATGATTTCTTACACACCATAACCAAAATCTGTTAAATGACCATATTGAAAAGGACAAGTAACAGTTTTTAAACCAAAAAATCACTACACTCATTATCATGGTGCATTAAATTACTGAAGTACATGCTATGAGTTGAGATATGAACACAATAATAATTTTGGTATATTATTTGCATAATTGTATCTTTGAATGAACGACTTACCACGTGTTTATTAGCCAACAAACATCTACTTTTTTGGGAGTTGAGGCTTTATGAAGTCAAAATTTTCTCTTTGTACAGGGGATTGGAGGTACTAATTCTTATGGACATTTTCAGTGGAGCCCCTTGGCAATGGCAACATCCTGTCAATTCATTGAAGAGACAGCAATGGTTCCATTTAGGCATGCTGAAACAGGCTTATGTCACCATAGGACACAACCACAACACAATCAAAACAAAGGAGTGAGAAGGGTTGTTAAAAATTTGGCCCTGACAGTATGAAACTAAGTCAGAGACCACCACACTCATCAAAGACAATCTCAAGCAGATTGCAGCTGGAGTATTGAGTGATATTACTGGGCATAAGACCCACAATCTTCAGATGCTATGATCACAGAAGGATCAAAAACAAGAGAATCAGATATGACCAATGCTGGATTTAAAAAGCACAAAGAGTGCAGAACTTATATAAGGATGTTTGCATTGAAATTTCATCATCAAATGAGTCATCAACATAGATTTCATGTCTAAAATAGACAGTATATGGGATCTATACCTGTGCAGAACTCATTAGCATTGGTGGCAGCTTACATATTCAACTTGGAATACTAGAGCATCTGAGATCTGACAAGTCTATCATCAAACTATAGGCGCCACAATTACAAACAACAACACAGCTTTAAATAAAATTCACCATGGGTCAATTGTAACGTAAATAGAGGAGATAATTGGGCCATCAGGTACCAAGTGTAAAGAGAGATTAGAGAGAATTCAACATTTGTATGAATTAACCAATGTGAAGTCAAAAAGCTGGGAACATGGTTTCTTCAGCTTAAATGTCAAATACCAACATGGATGGGCTCTTCCATAGCCTTTATCATAGAATTTAATATAAACTGTTATAGAATGGACACTCCCTGCTATTCAGGAGTTATTATCCACACCCTTGTTAACCCATAGGAAATAACGTGACATGACATCTGATCCCCTGCCAAAGCAGTGGCTAGCAACACAATTTTTTTCAGTATAATGGATATGGATGCTATTTTAACCCTAGGAAAAGTGTTTTGTCCTCCAGGAGTGAAATTTAGCCTTTTCAAGTGATGTCACAGCCAAATGTTCATTGAAATTTTAATTATCTATGACTTGAGCAAAAAATTCTAAAAAGATTTCAGCAAAACATTATTTGCATGGATTTCAACATAAAAATACACAATAGATATTTATCAATAACAGAACCTGTCAAAGTAAATTTTGAAGCATGAAAGAAACAATCCCAACAAAAAATGCATTTATTATTATTCTGAAATAAAACAAAAAGTAATATGCACAGCATAATTTTTAAGATTTGTGCAATATTTTGATGTTGCTGTTATTCTATTGTGCATAAATACTTTTATGAATCTGTTTTGACACTTGGTGTTATTGCTATCAAATTCAGAAGCATTAGCATTTCAAGAAAATTGTGGAATAATGAACAGATTAGCATGCAATAACAATGGTAAGTTTGTTTTTCTACAACCTCTTTTATCATGAAAAATTAAAAAAACTCACAACAGGAGGTTTGCTTTAAAACTTGCACTCCTATATTTTGGCAACAAGACAGAACAAAAACAAAATTTGAGAATATTAATGTAATACACACCTCCTTCTTACTAAGTATTGTTGTGTGTTACCTTGTTGGAGTTCAATACTCACCCACCGAAGTAAAATTTGCTTGGGTGCAGACCCCTGACATCAGGCCCAACAATAGATGGATTTGTTTCTAACCCCCGCTAGTTAAGAACATGAATGAGCACTTACTATCAACTAATCTTAAATCCTGCCTAGTACAATGACGCTGCACCGTCTAAATTCAAATGGGCTCTTTTACAATGCAAGGGCTCATTTTCACCAATACTTTTATGGTACACCCACCTACTTCTGAACACGAGGATCTGGAACCAAGGAAAAAAAATCTGTTAATCTGCCATTACTTAATTGTTTCGTTATGTTTTTTATTTTTTACTTTTTACTTCATTTTTTACAGAAAAGAGGCTTTGCTCGATTTCGTCAATGGAAACTTTCTTCAGTCCCATTTTATTTTCCTGGAACATCGCGTGCTCAGGATCAATCCAGCCATCCGGTTGTTATTGGCAAATGAAATATTGAAATGCGCAAAAGATTGAAGCATTCACGCCTCATTTATTCATCAACCTCCCTAGGTCTCCTAAGACAGAGTATTGGCCGCATCAATCATTTTACATTGTATCTTGTGTCCGTCCTGCCAGTGTTGCTTTTGACACTTGGAGCTGCAGTAATGCACCGACCGGCAGTTTGAGCATATCTTTAATTTGATTTTCCTTTTTGACCCGACAGCCCCTGCAACACCACTGACAGCTCCGCAGCATCCACAGTATTTCGCCTCTTCAATGTGAGATTTTGACTCGGTGGATGCCTTCTTAGAGATCTCTCTTTCTCCTCCTTTTCTAACTCTAACCCCAACTCCTGCTTCCGCTCCTGCTACATCAAAGCTGCACTCTATGGCAGTTGCTGACACATCTACCTCATAGCTGCCAACGGCATCTCTGCAATCACTTACATCACTATCATTTCCAAGAGAATGACGATCGTACTCTGGAAGAAATAACTTCTTTGACACCGATCCATTCTCACTTCTAGAGTGGCCATGGTCATTACCATCTTCACCCTGCGGAATGTTGTTCACTATGTTATTGGAGATGGCAAATGATTCGTAGTCGGATATTTCCATGTCTTGACTTTCTTCCGACTCTAAAGTAGCCTGCTTTGCATTGTTGATTTTTCTATCTTCATTCTTCTTTTTGGAGCTGACACTGCGTGTAGCACTCTTCTTGGATTTGGAATGTTTGGCATCCTCTTCATAAGTAAGATAACTATATTCACCGCAGTCGCCTAGGGCCGATTCATTGGCCTCTGCGACTATTTTGTCTACTTCTTCGGCCACCATGGGTGTAAACTTGTCCATTGCACTGATCTCGTCATCGATAGTAGAATCGATAGTTTCATGAATGGCATCCTCCATAACATGCACTTTACTGCTTTGTCTCATTCCTCCCAAGCTCCTTCGTCCCACGCTGCTGCATCTAACGCTGCTTCGCCCCATACGAACAGAACGAACTGACCCAGCATGACTTTTCCTCTGATTATCCACCGTATACTCATCATACTCTTCCTCATCCATATCTTCCTCGTCATCCCCGTCATCTGGACTGTATTCCGTTGTACACACATCAAAATTTAAAAGTTTCACACCGCACAAAGTAATATTGTAAGTATCCATCACTTCCACCAAATCATTATTTTCATTCCTCCTCGATGGCCGAACGGAAGAGAAACATCCATTATCTCCAGCAAGAATACTCACAAAGCTCTTGTTGTGTTCATTGACGTGCACAGTCTCCACGGGGACGTGGCCAGGACTTTCATCGCTTATTTGACTAAACTTAGAGGATAGTGAGTCTGAGGACCGTGCTGAGGGACGTGAGGGGGGCAATCGTTGTTGTTGGTATCTCCCATCCAAAACGGTTTTTCCATGTTGAACTTGCCCCATGGTGCATTCCAATTCAATGTTAGCAATGCCCTTGCTTGGAATATCAGACATAGTGATCTTTGGCCCTTTAGCTGCCACGTTCGAGGCGGGTGTGTCGCGTGTGCTGGGATTCTCTTTCGATGCAACATTAGATTCAGCAGCAACAGAGGACACTGATGCTGCAGATATTGCTTTTCGCGTACCTTTTAAAGCTGCAGATGCGTCACGTTTCGAATCTTCCTTTCTGGAAGTAGTCGAGTAACTGATTGCTGATGACTTGGTTCCAGTTTTAATTTTTGCTTTGGGTGTAGCAGAAGCAGACTCTCCTGCCGTCTCCATTGTTGCCCCACCCGGTTCAACCTTTGGCGAATCATCCTCGCCGCTCTCGTTTTCTTTTATCTTGTCTTGAATCGAATTACTCGCTCCAAACTCTTTGAAGGTAGAATACAACTTGGCCAATGTATCAAGAGAGCCATCGGCATCAGTTAATGGACGTGGGTTGGCGTTGACAATATTCGCCAATGAGGAGTTGACTGCATCGAACGATGCATCTGGATTGGCAAAGATGGAAGCAATCAATCCGCGATTGGCAGGAGCATTCAGAATTTCAGAAATATCTCCGTGGAAGGAAGTTT
Organism: Thalassiosira livingstoniorum; assembly: GCA_036939595.1. NCBI lineage: Eukaryota > Bacillariophyta > Thalassiosirophyceae > Thalassiosirales > Thalassiosiraceae > Thalassiosira > Thalassiosira livingstoniorum. Next base: position 12,956 of record JALLOT010000860.1, read on the forward strand.
GAAGAGCGTCTACGAAGGAGGCGAAGGTGTCGTTGTTGTTGGCATCCGATGTTCCCTTCAAACTATTGAAGTAGTCGGAAACAAACAAGTTGAAGGATGAACTGGGCAAATTCGTAAACGAATTCAAACCTATTGTCGAATTAGAAGGCAGAGTTGAAGCAAGATTTTTGTTTTGATTGGAGTGTTTAGACTCTGGATTTGATTCTGGAGTCGCAACTGCCCCGGCTTGTGCGTAAGCTTGTATTCCTGCTTGCTCTGTCGTATCAACAACTTGTGCGTTGGTACTATTTGCAGCATTTGAAGCATTAGTACTTTTGAGCCCAAAGGCATCAAAGGCATCGAATTCATCGTTCGACATCTCGCCATTGGTCTTTCCATTCTCAATTTCGTCGAATGGAAATGCCATGATTGACGTAGGCGACGTTCTCGATGCGGCTGGAAGTATTTGCTTTGGAGTAGTTGAACTGGGAGGAGGTTTGATTGTTGGAAATTTTGATGGAATCTTGCTGGCACAATCAATTGTCGAGTCGGTCGAGTGCACATTTGCAGCATCCGAGGCAGTAACTTCGAAAGAAGCAGGAGAAGAAGAGACAACAGTGGAAGCACTAGGAGCAACAACAGCTGACGGAGATTGAACTAAAGAAGCTGGAGAGGCATTTGCGAAAGTCCCAGAAGGAGCTGAATTGGAAGCTGTAGGAAAATCAGTAGTTGGTGCAGCTTTGGGAAGTGCATTGAGGTTTGTCAATGAAGAGGATGAGGATGTAACTCTTTTGTGGACTGCACATGCTTCAATAGTCTTACTGTTTTTGTCCAGATGATCCTTTCTGGTACTATGTTCCACAGATTCGAAGGATGCATCATTATCCGTTTTAATCATTGTCTTTTTCTTGGCTGTGCTTGACCTGGTCCAACTTGTCTTGATTGCTGATTTCATTGCATTCATTGCACAGCTAGTTTTGCCTTTTCCTGCTTTGCCTGTCGCATCAACTGAATTTCCTTTGTTATTTTTTGCACCAGCACTCCTTTGCTCACGTGGATCCTCATCATTATCAATATCATTTTCATTCACATCTTCCCATTCTGAATCGTCCTCTGCATTATGCCCATTGTAAAAAGTCTCATGTTTGCACTTGTTGTTGTCAGTGGCAATACAACCAGCACCATCACAGGGCATTACCTTCTGCAATGCCTCTACTGTATCAAACACCGAATCTGCAATGCAATGTGCTATGGTCTCCATGGTCTCTATTGCACCATTTCCTGAATTCCGTCCGTTTTTGATGCCATCATTAATGTCCCAGCTTCCTGACTCAGGATCAGTGACTGAGGACTCAACAGTGTTGTCAGATCTACCATAGATGAACAAGGATTTTCCTCTCTTTTTGCCAGATTTATCACGAGAGTCACATGTCTCGTGAATGTCATCGTGGCAGGGACCACACTGATTGAATTGATTGAACGGAGCGCAATGATAGGGATTACAGGAATAACTGCTGCAGGTTCCATATCCACTGTATCCACCGTGTGGATGGGGAGGTGGGTAGGCAGTATGTGGGGCAAACGGAAGGGAATAAGGATGATAAGGATGTTGGTACGGTGGTTGGAGGTAAGAATTGGGTGGAGATTGATTCAATTGGAACCTTACAGACTTCGCGTCCTTTTTTTGTTTATTTGGCTTTGAATGCTTTCCAGATTTGGTTAACTTGACCTGCTTCGTCTGCTTGCCCAACTTGACCGCTTGCTTCCCCTGTTTTGATGATCTCGATGAAGATGATGAAGATGACTTCACCTTTTTTAACGAAGACGAGTCCTTCTTTGTCGAAAGCTTCGCTTCCTGTGCTTTGTAATCACTTTCGGTAGCGTTGAAATCACGCCGTCTGGAATCCAGAAAGCTCAACTGATCGGCGTCTGTTTCAGAGTATTGGAGTTGCTTTCCCTTTTTGGATTTTTTCCATGGGATGATGGATAGCTTCGCCATGTTGTGGCTTAGCTACTAATTTGACTTTGAGATGATTTCCGTGGCTTGTGTCAGAGTTGGAAGGCAAAAAGACGTAAAGAATTTGTACCATACTGTTTTAGAATAATGGCATGCATGCAAGAGTTCCAACGAATAAATCCAACAAAGCAATTACAACAAGTGCAGCAAATGAATCCCCCAATCCCCAATGAAAATGGACAAGAAGAAGTGGGTTTAGTGGTATCCCAAGATGTTGCAAATCCGCATAGCATAAATAAATGGGCATACATTTTCTCAGATCAGCTAGCAGCTAGCAAGGATCAGCATAAGAACCCAAACCAGCTTAAATTAGGTATGGTACGTAGCAGCTACCAGCAGCTAACTCTAGCAGCACAGACACACACCCCGCCGTACCTACCCACTAGAGAAGAGGTAAGTATATATAGGAGGGAGGTAGTAGGTAGGTAGAAGCCAAAATGTACGTACGTACTATTATTTATAATATACTAAATAGGTAGGTAGAATTAGGTACATAGCAAGCCACCTCGCTCTAGAGAGATGGTTGGAAGCTTATAGGTAAACTCCGTCAGTTTTTAAAATTTGGCCATTCTACCCGGTGTGGTAAGTTTTCCTCGTAGAACCGTACATACGCAGTTTAACGTAGGATCATATGTGGATTGGGTGTCCGTCAGGTTGCAAACAGACAAATCGCTAGCAAATCGCTCATATCTTTCCATCAAATCCTGCTTGATGAGATAAAAGATATGAGTGATTGTCAGAGCTACTTAGCTATCTGAACTCCCTCAAACAAAAGACCATCATCAAGACTCACAATGGGAGTCAAGGATTTTCACACCCATTTTGCCCACCGCCCCAATCATGAGAAAAGGGGCAGCAAGTATCAAAACCACATCAGCGGGCTGTCTGACAAAATGGGTCTTGATATCTCTGTCCTACTCCATCTTGCTGTACGATTCAAGTCAAATGCAGCTGATTTTGATGTCAAACCTCCAGTCCCACTCCAACAAGCTTCCCAGACTGCCATTGCCAGCCTCAGTTCTCTTACATCTTGCCAAAAATATAAAATGTTCCATTGCATTGATGGCATGGAAAAAGGCATATAAAACTTTTGAAAGCACAGACATAATTTCATATTAGATTCATTATTTCAGTTTTAACAGATCTGACAAAAGAATTTATTCTTACCATATTTAATTTCATTTAGTCATGTAAATCTGCCAAGCAATGCACTAATCCTACTGGATCATCCTTTTTTGTCTTGACATAATTACCAGTAACATCATACCAGACAATAACATTTGGCCATGGCCACCACATGTGCACTTGGTCCCATAGAAATGGACAGCAACATAGTTGAAATGGAAAGAAATAGTCAAGGGTTGAATCCTGACAATACCATTATATAACTATCCCAATCTAGGCTTTTAGTTAGGCTATCAATGCAGTTCAAGGTTCAAGGCACCATGACCATAGAGTCATGATTTAGTCAATGACCATTAAAGACATCTTAAGAATAATCCATGTTTGTACCATTCATCAACAAGAAATATTGTTTGTTCAATGTTGTGACAAAGAGTGATAAAATACAAGTTATATTCATGGCTAAAACAAATGAGACCATTTGCCAGACTAACTTCACAGTGTAATTTGCTGAGTCTCTAACTCTTTGATCTTTGCCTTTGCTGCCTGCAATTCCTCTTCAGCCTTAGTCACTTTTGTAGCATGAGAATTTGGTTGCTGGGTAACTTCACAATGCAAGCAATTGTGACCATGAGCACCTGGGGTCTTCCATTGATTGCTGACATCAAGAAAGATGTTGTAGCTTCACTGTGCCTTGTGTTATCCAGTGAGAGGCAGCACTGATATTTGTGTATGATTCATGAAAACAGTATTTATGAAAGGAAAAATAGGTGGTTTTGCCATCTTTTTCAGCAGAAGGACATATATCAGCATCTGATAATCTAACATTAAGTGCAAACTCACAGGGTACCAGCCATTTCTGAAAATGGCATTTAATGGTACAGTCATTGACAATGCTCCAGACATCTGGATGAAAATTATGGAGCACATATAGCTATCAGAAGGAAGATTTATATTCCTGATCATGCAAAGAAATAAATGATATATAATTCCATTGCAGAAGTTTCATTGTGAGACGGAAGGTATATGTGTTCTAGCACATTGGCATAGTCTCTCATCTTTGTCCATTCTTTCATTAGATCTTGACACTGTGCACTATCTGGACAGATGCAAGACTCAAGACAAAAGACAGAAGGATTGATTCCAGAGTGAGTGATATAACTCTGTGTTGATTTTTTGGAATTAGAAGACAGTGTGCATGGAATAT
>JALLOT010000861.1:0-17275 GCA_036939595.1 Thalassiosira livingstoniorum
CAAAAGTTATGCTCTGCTTTAGTTTCTACTAAGTAATTTTATAAGATGAATTTATTAAATTATGGCAGTGGAGGTAGATATGCTTCTTGGCCTGAGTTTGGGCTTAAACTCTTTGTCTCTAGTTGTCAAACTGACATACCAGGTCCATAATTAATGACAATAGTTGTATGACATCTTCACTGGTCTAGACCGCATGGAAATTTGCAGTCCCTATGAGCCTTGTCTTCAATCTAGGCGGGCACTGCCTGTACACAAGTCAGTATGCCTTTTTACATTATATTATTCTAGGGCATCAGTTCACTTTTGTTCTTTCTTGGCCTGAAGCTTCTAGAGAACTCAACTCTTTTATGCTGGATCCTATGTCAGCACCTTCATTGGACTCACACTCTACATTGTCAGCAATGATCTTCAATGATTTGTTGAACAGGGCTATGAAGGCTGGGCTCCAATAATCAAATTAGACCTACCCTCAGACCCATTTTGTGAAAAAATTCATAGTGGATCCTGGACCCATTGTTCTGAAAAAACAGTTCCCATAAGATTTGTTTTGACCATGTCAAGACTTCAAACTCATGTGTACTTTTCCTGGATTTTTTTTGGTTTTGGTGATCTTATTTGCATGAGTTGAGCCTTTTTAGGTAGCTTTTTGGTGACATAAAGTACTGAGATCATGATTTTTAACTTTCATCTTTTAGTATTGGCAAATTCAACAAGAAAAATATTTTGAAAGCAAAAACATTGTCAATGTTTTCTTGAACCAAGATAGAATGAGACACGGTCCTTGAAATATGGGTTTCCAAAAAAACGAACTCCTTCATTATTTAACTTGTGCACTTGTCAGAATCATCTTCAGCTTCAAGAAACTACTATGGTACTGTTTTCTTGGACTTGGACTTGGACTTGGACTTCTACCAGAGGACAAACAAGCAAACAGAATACATCAATTGTTGTTAGTATTGTAGTCTCTCAAGCTAGTGCTCTCGGTATTTGGGGGGCTTATTCATAAACTCTGATGCTTTATCAAATTGATACCATGTGAAAGGATGCTGCATTTAGACAAGGAGACAGTAAACAGCTATCCCAATGCATGTTTAACCCAGAGACTCATGCAAATAGAGATATATTTACAGTATTTTGGCATTGACCGTAGAAACACACATGCTCAATATTCAATCACCAGCACAGGCCCCTATGTTCAGTAGAGTGTACTGGAAAGATTACTCTAATAGTTCTAAAGGATTGACAGTGTACTACTCACTGAATGGTGTCAGCTACAAGATTTGATTTGATAAATATTTCTCTCTCTCTCTCTCTCTATCTTTCATTTTAAAACTGGGGTCAAATTAATGTTTCTCTAAGACTTTTAATTCATCTTGTTACTGCTGGTATGTTTTGGTACCATAAATAATATTGATTAAACTTCAATTGAGCTGTCCCTATGCGATGACTGTAAAATGTCATTGAAATAGGACACATTCAATAGCCTTCATGACATTGACCAAACAACGTTGATCAGGTACGTGCAGGTGCAGATATGATCATTTTTAAAAAATCATGCCAAAGCTTTTTGTTGTGAGTTTTTTCATTAAGACGAACTCAAAATTGACGAATATCCTTCCTCAAATATTAGTAGCCATTTTGCAATACTCTGGGTTTCATCTATTTTCCAGCCGCAACAAAGAGATCAATCTGTCCATCTCATTCATCAATGATACAATATTGTTGGATTGTTGCTTTTTCCGTCGTTTAACTTCATCGTCCGAATGAGATTTTATCGAATCAATTGTCGCCGCCAGTGAATCTAACCGATTGCTAAAAATGGCAATATCTTTTCGCAGTTTGGGGTGCTGCTGAAATAATTGATTTTGAAGCTCCTCCCCGTCAATGCTACTCGTGCTCGGAGAAGATTGTTTGGCTGGCACTGTATCCGTAGTACTTGATGTTTCTGGCGAACTGGGTCCATCCACGCTTTCCAACCATGCTCTTTCTACTAAAATTTCGATGTTCTCCAATTCACTTTCGGCCATGATCATTTTCTCTTCTACCTCGTCTAGATCATCCATTGATTGGCGAATGTTGGGTGGGAGATGGTCGCCAACCCACACAAAACGCAAAATACCCTGAATCCCACGATAATGATGGTAACAGCTGGTTATTGAGTTCCGTTTGTGAACAAGGGCACCTGTGAGAACGATGGCAGTTGCAGCTGCAAGAGTTGATTTTATGGCCGAACTTGATTGAGACGACAGCATTGTGGACTAATTTGGTGGTGGTTGTAACCTGCCTTGGTTGTAAATTGTGAAATCGTTGCCTCTACTAACACCTACTAGAGCATCCGACTTCTTGCAAGATGATTCCCGGAGTTCCGACCAACTCAAATTGAGATTCGTTCAGGATTCGTTCTAATTCAGTCGTAATCGTCTCTTCCGAGTCTTCAGAATGGAGAGAAGAAAAAATATGTTGGAAATTGAAATTGTTAATAATAATAATGTGATCCTATGGTACTTTATCTACGATCTATCCTAATGGATTAGTCATTGGGAATAAAGTGCATATATGTTAGTTGCTCCTCTCTCCTTGTTCTTTGTGGTGTAAAAAAGAAACAATGTTTCTGACTGGTTTCTGATAATAATAATATAAGCCGCAAGCTGCCGCAAGGCAAGAGACAAGCGACAAGCTCCAGTTTGGTAATACTTTCGAGCTAGTATATTATTTAGTTTGAGATAAACGATGTTATCTTGATTATTTGTAAGCTCTTAAACAAAATAATGTTTTAATCGGTATCCTTCACAATACTCTCACTCTATCTCGCCTCCGTCTCCATCCTCCAATCACAACCATTCATTCTCATCAGGCACACATACCTATCTACTTACTTACGGTGCCTAGTACGGTACAATACTATAATACTCGTATAATACTACTTAGCCTAATAAAAAATAATAAAGCATACTCCATCTAAGCTGACAGACAAAAAAATACCTGCAATATGGTAGTGATTGCCATGAACGCAATCAAAGACGAAGCAACAAACACTGGTGAGGACTCATCGGAAGATATCCCTTCCCACACACGTCACATGAGAAATGCCCTTGCAGATTGCAGGCGGGGGATTGAGCAACTGAAAAGGCTGAAAGATAGATGTCTAATTGGCTTTGATGGCATCAAAGAAGACGGCGTTGTTTGTTCGGAAGAGAGGAAAGACACTTGTCGCAAGAAGGGGGCGGAAGTTCGTGCTCTCGGAGATAGATTTATTTCAGGCACACAAATCGAAGGCAGCCACGTACAGCAAAATGTACATTCTACTTGGTTAGCCTCATGCAGGATTAAGGATGATCGGTCAGATGGTTTGAAAGATTTCAAAACACGACTATCAGATTATAATCCTTGCCCTTCTTGTTGTTGTCATGACGTCTCTCCAATCGATATCATTCATATGGGCCAATGCGGATTGTTTTGGGAGAAAATCGACGAGCCAGCCGAAATCCAATCCATTCCCAAAGAATGTGGCGACTCACTGCATCTCCACGGGGATCAGAAATCTTGCAATGAATCTGCTGGGGACTCTGCCACTGATTCCGATACAACATTGAGAAAATTAAAAGATACCTTTCAGTTCAAGCAAAAATATTGTGTTCGAAATGTCCCTTGCATCATCCGTGGTTTAGATGCCTCCCATTTTTCATCGGTCTCTTCTAAATGGCGCCGAGATAGTTTTCCCTCAGGCTGCGAAAACTCTGTCATCAAAGTTGGTGATGAAACCCACGAACGCAGTGTTATTTCGTCTCTGGAAACAACTTGTTCTAGTACTCACAAATGCTGCCAACAATCAGGACAGCCCATTCCCTGCATCGACGACAATGATTGTGCCCAAGTCAAAATAAACACAGAATGGTTTTGCAAATACATAGGGGCCGAAACAATGGTGCCAGTTCGTATGGATAACTCCCACAACACAAATGACACACTCAACAATCAAAATGATGATGGAGTTGACAGTGGTTTGGATGCAGATGGCAGAGCCCAAGAATGCGAAACTAGAGAAATGACCTTGTCGGAGTGGATTGAGCTTTGTAAAAAACACGAGGAGCGTTGTGGTCGACTGCAACAAGATAAATGTGATGGACTGGGAAACAGTTGCATAGCTGATTCAATTGAATCGTGTGGTTATTTAAAAGATTGGCATCTGGTCCAGTTTCTTACAGACAAAGAAAATAATTACTTGAAGAATCCATCACAAAAAGATGATGATACTGGTAGTGAACTGGTTCACAGTGTTGAAAGCGATGGTGGCCAAACACAGATCCAAAGCATGAAGAAATCACCACAATCAATCTTGCCGCTGTACACAACCCCACCCATCTTCGAGCGTGATTTACTCAACAATTTTTTGACTAGATACAGCGACGGAGGGGACTTCAAATTTGTCTACTGGGGACCGCGGGGGTCACGAACCGGATTACATTCCGATGTGTTACATTCTTTTTCGTGGTCCTACAATGTTATAGGGAAGAAGAAGTGGATTTTTCACGTCCCGTCGAGTTATCACCATGGCGAAGACACGGGCAATCGCACCTGCACAGGGAACCTTGAGCAAACGTTCGAAATCATCCAGCACACAGGAGAGACAGTTTTTGTGCCATGTACTTGGAAGCATGAAGTCATTAACCTTGTTGAGACTGTTTCGATCAATCATAATTGGATAACTTCGGCAAACATCGACCTTGCATGGGACTGCCTTTCGATTGAAATGGCTGCTATCGAAAACGAAGTCAAGGCCTGGGGAGTCATCCCCGATGATGATTTTGGAGTAAGGGAGAATATGTTGAGGGGGTGTGTCGGCATTGACGTTTCTTCCTTTGTTTTAATGGTTTTATTAGAGTTAGTTGAACTGTTGCTCCTAGTGTTTAGTGAAATTGATCATGGTAATGAGGCTGATTGGTACAGCATCTTCCGATTGCAAAATATTCTTTGCCACGTGACAGAATCATGGTCAAGTACAGTGGATGAGTTGGAAGAACGATTAGCATCGGTCCTCGAATCGAAACTCCTTTCTCAAGAGGTAATTCAGTATTCATCTTTCGTTGTTGACATCGTGAACAAACTAAAGAGTGAAAATTTTATTCAGTACTTATTCTATTCAATTATTTGGCTTCTTAATTGTATATTTAGCAGAATATGGTCAATAAAAATGGACCAAATCTAATACTAAAAGGGTTTTCTCTTGATTCTCGACCGGCCCAAGGGTGCCACGTAATTGCGAATAAGCAAAGCAATTAAAAGAAAGAAAGCTAATCCACCACTAATCCATTTGAGTTCGTTCGCAATTGATGCAATTTTTATCATAGATGGTTGCATTGGATCAGGGAATTGCTTCGCAGCTAGACCGAAAATGTAGGATTCAATGAGATCGGATAACATTACAACAGTTGAAATGTAGGATATGCTGATCGGTAGATCAGCATAACCACATTGTTGCACAAAAGAAGACCCAAGCAAGATTGTATAAGTCGGTATTAAAACCCATAAGTCCCACCAGTTCATATTGAGATAAGCAAGTCTACCCTCGGGACCGAGGGCACTCAAATAATGAACTATCTTTCCTGATGAAGCCCCAAACCACATATCAGGAGGGGATGCGTCACTAAATATTTCTTGCACATATGAAGCTTTTCTATTAATTATTGTAATCGAAACTGCTTGGAGGAAGACTGCAAATGCGAACAGCGGAGAAGAATTTGCCACCACTTGAAAAATTGAGAGGAACATAGTGAATGCGTTTGCTACTGGCATTTACTCGAATTCTTTACCAGAACCACTCCCAACCAACAACCGTCAATTTATTGGCTGCGTTGCTTATGATACTTCCTGCTTGCTGCTTGGTGAGTGCCATTTGCCATTGCTTTTAGATATTATTTTCTGGCAGCGAGCAGCGAGCAGCGAGCAGCGAGACCAGGGTTTTGCACCCGAGCACTTTTTCTTTGGGTGGATGGGTATTGGGTGGTACCCAATAATGTAAGATCTTAGGTAGGGTATGGCATGGCTATACCCAATTTTGGGATCTAGTAGTATTGGCTGGTTACTGGGTGTGGGTAATGGGTGTCTTCAAATCAACATCTGAGCCTATCTGCATGCCACCATGTATACATGATTTAGCAAAAAGGTCATGAAGCAAGAAATTTTATTATGTTTTATTCCCTAGGTACATATGCAAGCAATACAATAGTAAGCAAGTATTGGCACACTCTCCATCAGTGCCTATAGAGCAAGTATTTCGAAATGTTGATCCTACTGGCAGTTAGTGAGGCACTTCTGGATGAGTGTGCAGAAATTCCAGGTGATTTTAAGGCTGAAAAAACTGTGAAAAAGGTTTTCATGTCTTTGGGCAAGATGATGGAGTAAGTGCCAAGTTAGATCTGGGATTTGACATAAGTGAGAATAGTTTCCTTGTGGATGAAACTGATTTGAATGATTACAACACTGACTATAAGACTGATACAATGCTATTTCATTTCTTTTAGAGTCATACTTTTACTTTTTGTACTGAGATAGTTTCATTTTGGACTTCCAACTTTTCAAACACAGAATAAAGTAATATTTCATATTCCAGTTAATTTTGTTGTAAGTGTTTTTACTTGTAACTAAGTATCAACATTAGAAAAGGCATTGAAGTGATATTCCTATCACTATTGGTTTATTATGATGATCTTTGATTCTCACCCATACCCTACCCGAAATTGGCTGTATTTGGCTGGGTATTTGTTGGGTATACCCAAGCTATAAAAATGATAGGTATGGTTATTGGGTAACAAAAATACCGGGTATTTACCCATTATCCATGGGTATTTTCTGATGGGTGTAAAATGGGTGCAAAACCCTGAGCGAGACCCCAACTTCCATTATTTTTTGGCGAGTAGTTTTTGAATATTTTCAATGAAAATAAAATTTACTATTTAAGATCTGTTAAGATTGAAAAATGTCTGAAATATTTTTTTTGAAAACAAAGTTATCTAATGGCAAATTACAACATGTCGTTTTTGTTGGGTATATTTGAATTTCAGTACAGCATTGAACAGTACTTAATGACATTTGTCATTCTAATGTTGTTTTCAAATTGTATTCAAGTTGTTTTATGTTGTACCTACGTCATAACATTGTGAAAAAAACTTTGTGTATCAATACTACAAAGATGCCAGCACAAAAGTCCACATCTCCGTCCACCATCAGATCACCCTATAAATATTACAATGGAGTCTTGTCTCTGAAAAAGCATTATGACTTAGATTTCTCTACAAACCATAAAACAAAAAACTCATAGATTTAATTGCATTTGTAACTGCTTACTCATATGGTACTGTTACCAGTACAGCCAAACAACAAAATTATTAATATGATATATTTATTTCTAATATGTACTTTTATTTTTGCAATTGTTTCAAGTTAAAAAATAATTATAAAAATCTGGTTGATTTTTTCTATATTTTAAGCTAGGTTTTCAGTGAGGGTCCTTTTTTATTTGAGAATTGAAGCAGGATTTGAATGTAGGATCAGCATGATACAGGTTTATGTCATGGAACAAGTGCTCTAATGTTTTCCATTTTTTTAAGCTACTAGTTCATGAATTTTTTACCTTAATTTTGGTAGTCTTTAGGACATGGTACACATTATAATAAAAATATTATACAAATAATATGAATAAAAATCCTAAAAATACAAATATGGTTGGCTATAAATGAACTTTTACTCTCAGTAAGTAATCTGATTTTTTGTGGACCTGAACCTGTCTCGATCTTCAAAACACCATCACACAAAAAGCTATAGATGCAAAAAGCACCAATTATTGAGCCTGTTTCTGAAAAAGGGTCAGTAGTAATAATCATATATGGTTGTTGTAAAAATAAATGATAATCATGAGCTAGTAAGTATTAGATTGATTTTTTTCTACAATTGACCTATTTGAGATGTCTTTTAATGTGTACTTTGGTGTATAGACATCAAATTGACTAACTCATAATAAAATCTTTCATTTGCAATTTGCAAAAGCAAAAATATATTGTTATCGGCAATATTGATTGTCTCTCATACCAAAATATTTAAAATTAGTGAGTGTTGAATGAATTTCATTCAAAAATGGAATGTATTTCTGGATAAATTTTTTTTATTTCTTTTGTTATGAGTTTTTGTGCAGTTTATTTATCATTTTTGATAGGGGTTTCATGCACTAAAGTTGGAATTTTGTCAATGGCAAAGGTGAAAGTGTTGAAATATGTTGTCCATGAAAGGAAATGAGAATATTTTAATTTTGCATGCTATATACTGATTTTAGTGATTTGTCTGAAAACTTCTAAATATTGACAATATTTTATCACATCTTATTACAGTGCCAAGTCATTCCTAATGTTTCTTTTAGTAATGATCCATTTTTCATTATTAAAGTGATATATATTTTATTTCTTTAAAAACTATCAAATATTATTTATATTAGTTATGTTTTTTATTGTCCTTTAGGATATTCCTTTACGCTGATCTGATATTTATTGACTGATCAAGTGTCTAAGAAGAATCAGGATGTTCCATCAAAAAATGTGTCACTTTTCATTTGAGATACCAAGAAACATTGTTTCAAAATTTGTAGTATGATTATTAGTTTGTGATTTTTTGACCTTGCTTAGCTCACTAGATTTTTTGTTTCATGTAGAGGTACCATCCTGGTGAACTTGGGCCTCTTTTTTGTGTTGACACATCACAAAAGATGGGTGAACTTCCAGGGATTAGTCCACTGTAGTGCCAACAAGTTCATGTACAGCATTACAAAACGGGCCATAATGCTTGCATATTGGTGATTGAAAACAATGATGTAATGCATGCATCATTAATTTGGAAATGTTGCTAATACCAGAGAGAAAGGTCAAAAGCTACATGCATGTATATCTACATAGGAATAGTATGTATGAGTCCACTGTAGTGAACTTATGCTAGAAATACCATAATATAGTACCACATCATTAATACTTACTGTTTATTACTTGTACTAGTTTAGGCAGAACTTACTCGGTACTTACCTACCATCCATACTGAACATATATGAGCAACCACACTATTTTGTAGCATGATGGTATTGTACCTACTACTATTATGTACAATAATATACTCTATCCATCTCAAATATTGTATGTTAAAATTATTCTGTATCATGCTTAAGGTTGTTATGCAGTGATCATACTATTTTGTTCTACTCTGCACCAAGAAAAGATTCTTTCAACTCAACTTCACCTTACCTGTCACAAATCAAAAAAATAAAGTGTCATGTTTCTCTTACAACCAAGGCTGATCAAAACTACACCATATTTTCACACAGCAAAATGAAAAATTACTTTTTCAATTACACCAACGTGAGCCCACCAAAAACCTTCATCACTGAAGGTGATCATTCTAACCTTTTGAGAACAAAATCATAAGGGAGCTCAATCGTATTATGATAAACCTTAGTTTTGATTTGTTTGGTAAAAGGTTCAATTGCCACTTAGTTATGAACTACCTTGCAAGCAAGAGTACTTTGCAAAAGGACTCATTTACTAGTGATTACTAGAAAACTGCTAGCAAAACAATGGTATAAAAGATGGCCCAGATTGCAAGATCACAACCAGCAACCACAGTCATCATGTGCCAGTTTCTTGCCAACTACATCATTTTATCCTTGTTTCTTAGGTCATTTGAGAATATTATTACCAATTTGTAGGTTTAACTCATCACCAAAGTCAAGACAGCATGACAGGATGTTGAGGTTGTCATTGCACAAGGACCTGAGATCTGGTTATTGAATATGGATTTGCATTCATTTGCATTTGTGTTCTGGCTAAGAAGTGGGCAGTGATAAATGAAAAGCAGACAAGCAAAGCTGACCCAGAAAACACCAGTAATTGTTGTTTTCATCTATTCAGCTCTAAAACTTTTCTATTCATTTCTGTCTAGTAGGTAGATGTCAGCACATTTAATAGTTTGAACATATTTATCAATATTATGTTAAATTACAATGGATTCATCTCAAGAAACAATAACAATGACTTGTTGTTAACAACAGATTCATCACATGGGAGATATTGTGAATTAGCTGCTCAAAGTAAGCCATTGCAAGCAACATGCATCACAGCATATTTATAAGTAAGAGCAATAAATATGGCGGACTGTTGCTAGGAAAGGCAGATAGCCCATCATGTTCCCTACTCCCTAGTTGCAACAATCACTTGAAAATCAAATCATGTCAAACTTTCTTCATTATTTCCTTGTTGCCCTCACAATTACAATAACCATCTACTTCAACCAATGTCATAAGCAATTAGATTAGTAAGATTAGGACTAATCCTCGTCAACCAGTCTTTAAGATAATTGAGATACTATTGTAGGTATCACCATTGTGCAACTGCTGCCTGGACCATCTTCCTCTTGCAGGGCCAAAACAAATATTATGTGGGATTTCATGATTGATGGTGACCTTTTGCTGCAGAATCAAGTTTCTAATAGTCATGTTGGTTTCTGGAGAAAACCAAACTCCATCTGTACAATCAACTTGGAGCAAAAGTTCAATTGGAAGAGCTTGGTAGAGAAAAATGAGTGATCTTGATGCCTTCTTTACTTTCACTCCAACAGGATGATAGAAGCAGTCATCTCAACATACTGCTGTGCAAGGATAAATTGTTGTAGTGACTTTGTGTGTTCTATTGAATAAAAATTACACAATCAACAAAATTTTGCGTGCTGTGCAGATTTGTATATTTGGGATTACTTTTCTCACCAAACATGTTGCACGAATCATGATTAGAATGGTTTAAGTAGCTATTACATCAGGTTGTCAAAGAAGACAAAGAAAGATCTGAGATTAAAGGAAGATAGAGAATTATTTGATAAAGGAGCAATTTTTATGGTGTCACAAGGAACAGGAAACACAAATCATTTGAATGATGCTGGCATATTGCATTGTTGAAGAAGAATGCAACAAAAGGGTGAAATATGGTTGAGAAGAAGATGTCATTGATTGTGCTGTTGTAGCAGAAAGGATAATATTTTGGATTTTGATGAATTTTATTGACAGATGAAATGAAAATGATGTTTGTTGGTGTAACTATAACTGTTTCTAAGGAATTTGTTGGTGCCTTCATGGTGGGGATAGTAAAGGCATTGGATTTTTTTGAGTGATTGGGAGTCATTGACTGTTGATCATAGTAGATATTGTAAAATAGCATAGGAATAGTAAACGATTATGTAAATGTTTCTTATAAAAAAGACTTCAATATTTGAGTTGTAGCAGGCAGTATATAGTAGGCACACTTTTTTGATTGATGTAGTCTCAATTGAAAAATATGTTCTCTCTTAAAATATTTCTTTTTAAGTCAGTGTGTTTATGATAAAATAGGTAAGTTATGTTGTTGTAATTAAACATCAAAAATAGATTTTGGAAATAGTGAAATAATTTTATTTATCTATCACTAGCTACAAATGCTTCTTCTATTATACTACCATGTGGTAGATTGTTAAGCCTATTTTTTAATATTAAGATGGTATGGTCTTCGTAATTTTATATGCACCCATAAACACTTTTCATTGTACTAGTCAATTCCCATGTGTCAATATTTCAAGATTTTGAAAATATCATATATATTCAAATGAAATTTGTATTTTGTTAAAAACATAGTAAAGTATTATTGTTTATGCCAAATCAAATTTGAAGCTAAGAACAAGTATCAATAAGATAAAATACACCAAAACAACAACATTGTCATGACTTACTATATAGATATTACAAAATTGTTACTGTGTGCTTTCAGGCATTGATTGTGGTGATAACGGTACTCACCTGTGATAATGTGTGATGAAATTTGTCCAATAGTTTGCATTATAGAAAATCATTCAAAATCATACTAACTGTTCCTGTCCTTCATCTTACTAGCTTACAAAGGTCTAAAAAAATATGATATTTCATTCTAAACCTACTTAGATAAAAAATATTTTTTGGAATGGGGGTATGTGAATCTTGGAACTCTGGGAGAGAGCACAAGGACTGGAAAAAGAACTAAGTCAAAGGAATGAAATAAGTCAATGTAATAAAATATAGGGATAGAACATAGTGCCTTACAGAAAGTCCAGTAAAACATTCAGTTCAATCTTATTTCTTTTTTCATTTGACAAGACCTAACACATTATTTTTAATGGTCACAGAAAACACTAAATTTCAAATCAATTTGATTAATTATGTTATTAAATAAAAAAATACTAAGATTTTAATGTGTAAATTTAGTCATTGGAATCTCCAAGAGCAATCAAGATATATTATGCTTTGTACTGAACCATCAACAAAAGAACAGAAAATGTGTTACAAATCCATTGTTGCCAAATATTCTCTTTATTACATATTTATTATTATTATTTTACACTGATTTGGTTTTGGCTGCTCACACTGTATTAGATATCTGATTTCAATTGAGAGTAGGAAGAAAATAATAAAACAGAAATTTTGAAGTACATTAAGTTGGTCCGTTTGGATGGGTCTACGTGGGATGACTCTCCTAAATTGCTCCAAGTAGGAAGAAAATAAAAATCAATCTCTTTTGGGTTGTTCTTGAGGATACAGAAAGCCAACAGCAATCCTTTGTCACAGATCATTTTTGTGGTTTTGATAACAATCATCTGTTCATTGTAGCAATGACATATCCAAAAATATTTACATTACAACAGAAATCAAACATAAAAAAGTATCAAATCACATATATTTTTCAGATTTTTAGTGAATGTGATTGATTTGATGTGATAGGTCAAAAATGAATGTTCTTCAATAGATACCATCAATTTGCAGCTCTTGAATTTTTTTACAATATGTTTTCAATCTAAACCATCTAAAAAACTTGAAATACCATCATACAAAAAAATCAGCCCAAAAATTCCTTGAATTTGAACAAAACAGTACCATGCAAATCTCTTGAAGTTGCATCAAATCTATAAAAAGAAATTATTTTTCAACAAAACTCAATTTTCTACAAGGTAGAGGTATTTTTTCTTTAAAGTCATACTCACATTTGCTTGCAGAATTGCTGTGGCAAGTATTGTATGGGTGAATAATAATTCATGTTGAGTTTACGTACCAAAAGAGCGGTGCAGTTCTCTTATGTTTTTTCATAACTTATCACCTACTCATAGACACTGTGTCATTTATTTACGTAAAATATTGACAAAAACACATTAGGATAATATACATGGTAGTTGCAGATTCATGAGATTGGTTTTTACATATTGTTTTGTATAATATTTTCCTATCATTTATCATGGCCACATATAAGTCTGCAAACAACACCCCATCAACACTGACAAAAAGTAATACCCACAACCACATACCCCATGCACATGCAGCCCTAGCTTGGCTGGTTGTTGTGTGGCTTCTATGTGAAGAAAACTCCATTTTCAAATATTTAGTATTGAAGCTCACCTGCTATGCCATCGTTGATGTCTCTGCTGCTGTCAACACTGCAATGGTAATTGCTTTTGGTTGTGACAACAGCTTGCTCAGCCCTACCCTTCACCCAACAGTTCTTCTCCATCAACCATTGTGTCTCATATTGTTTGATTGTTGTATATGGGAGCCATTGTCAGTTTCTAATTATTGGTCTTGGAGAAACTATCAGTCTTCCCCAAAGACTGATTACTTCCATGCCCTCTGATATTAGAGAAAAGGCCACCAAATCATGCCAGAATAATGGGCACAAATTGCAGCACGCAATTTGACATCCTTGCCTTCTCATTGTTTTCCTCCATCACAGTTGTCAAAGCAGTCAGTTGGGGGGCAGTTAAACTTTAAATATCATTACTCATTTGGGATTTTCATTTTACAATCAAGGGAATGGAGGGTGAAGGTCATCATCATTCACAGCAATTGGGGGGGCAACACTAATGAAGGGGTGTTTGTTGTCATCTCTGGTGTTGTCCGCATCCCAAATTCTTTAATCCACACCATCCACCATGTGTTATGGGCTTTATCATGATTCTTCAATAAATATAAATGTGAAGGATGAAAATAAAAAAAGCACCACATCACAATCAACTACCATTTAGGAGTTCAAAATTATAAGCCATTTGAAGTAATGTGTCATCAACATTGTAGCCATGATTTTAAACAGTTTAGCAACACAAATCAGTGTGATGTGGTATATCTGATGAGAATAGTGCAAAACAACAGTCAAATGAAATTTAATTGGAAGGTCACAGGCACCAATCTGTAGATATTCTTATTTTATGTCCTACATGTAGTAATTCCTGCAATGAATTTAATTACAATAACATTTTTCTTATTATTGGTTGTATTTATATTTAGGTATATTTGAATATCCAAGTACTTGTCCAACACTAAACCACTCCTGTTTTCTTTTCATTTTGTAATGTTTGCATCATTTTCATGCTTCAGAATAATCTTTTCCATCATTTGGTAATGTGTTGGCATCTATATTTAAGGCATGTTCATCCAGAATCCGTCAGGTGGCTGCACATAACCTATTAATTTTTAAAAAAAGTTATCGAGATATGCGCCAAAGAAGGTTTCTGGCGAATATTATTTTAGACTCCAACTAATATTGAGTCTCATCCGGTTTTGTCAGTCATTAAGCTCACAGAGGGCGGGTGGTGCGCACAACCAAGAATGCTGCTTACGTCGGGGAAACAAAAGTAATTAATTCCCACGTACCGCAAGAATCCAAATATTTTTATCTTACCGCATTCTTGATGCCCCCGCTCTTGTACCAGTGACATGGCATCTGAGAGTTCTACATGCTACCAACTGCACTATTCTGCTTGTTGCTTTATCCAGTTGCTGTCTAACAACTGTTAGTCAAACAAAGCGTGGCAATTCATGCCAGAGCACCCCCAAACTGTGTTGGCAAGCTATTTCATTATTTTTTACATCAGCGACGCTTGCTCCACTACCATCATGGATAGCACCAATGGAAAGAGCAAAAAAAATAGATTTTCCTAGGTCTGATTCGCTAATTTGATTGAAAAGTAGTTGGAGTCTCATCTGACGGATTCTGGATGAACATGCCTTATTTGTGTTTTTATGCACCAGGAACCTAAATGTATGTTATATTCTAGAAATAATCAAGGAGCTTATATTGTGTTGTTTTGGTCCTGGAATGGTCAATGTCTAATTGTTCATGATGTATTGTCACAGTTTCAAAGCTAACAGACTGTATTTTTATTCTTTCTTTATACATTACCCTACTACATTTACCCTAATTGGTGGTGAAAACATACCCAGATGTTGAATGTGTACCCAGTAAATATTACTTTTCATGAAACGTACCCAGTATTTTTTTGAAAACATACCAGGTACACTTTTTAATTTCTTCTATTTATTTAGATAATATTGCTCATAGAATATGAAAAATGATAGGAAAGCAGCACTTACAGCAGTTATTTTTGGGAAAATATTAAGAGTGTGTACCTGATTTTGTGCTGAAACAAAAAACATGCCCAGTAAAAATATTGAACCTAGAAAGTGTATCCCTTAAAAAAATTGAATGTGTACCAGATACGCATTCACCACCAATTAGTGTAGACTTTCATTGAAACCCAATACAAACTTTTTGGCTGGTTTGAGCTTATTGTAGTTTTCATAGACTGGGTACCATCCTCTTATTTGTCACTTACCAACAGTATCAGAACCTTTCATCTTGCAGTCCAAGGTCTATTGCCATTTTTTTCCTCTTTGACCTTAATTTTTCTGGCTTATATTTAGGAATTACATTGTGATTGAGCTGAACTTCTTGGTAATTGAGTTCATTATCTCCTTTGATGTTGTTTGATAAAGTAGGAAGCGGGAAGAAAATAATTTGATAAAACCATATATAATATTTTTCTTGACTCTGGTACTGGTACAGAAAAGACAAATTGCATTGGTGTTCTATTTTTGGAGCCAAGCATCAATAGCACAAGAACTTTGTAATCCCACTTCACTAGTCTTAAGTTTGTAATTATACCAATTGATACTTTTTATTGTCATAGGGGGCTCAACACTAATAGTAATAGAAAAAGCAAACTGATTTTGTCAGATCTGTCTTTGATATTCAAAGTACATTATTTACTGTGATTATTCAGTTTAGGATCATATAGTTACATAATTGGAGTGAGAGGTATGACCCAATTGTGTACAAATTCACTGCTTGAATTTTATTTTTCTCAGAACTTAAGTTCATATTTCCAGAATTCATTCATAGTGATGTGTCTCAAACACAATCCAATGTATGTGTTTCTTTCACAGAGTGCTTAACATTCTCATCAAATAATCCAAAAATTGGTAATTCTTTTTTCCTTCTATATATTCATGCAAAAAGGTAACACATACACAAAATATTTATAGTACATCTGTTGGTCTTAAAACAAGTCAACCCTTTGAAAAGTTTTCTAATTTACACCCGCCTGGAATTTTTCCCAATGATAAATTTAGTTGTCATTTGTTGATTGCAACACTCCCTCAGATCAATAGGAAAATATGGGTCCTTAGTTGCACTCAATGAAGGCCACCATTGTACCATGAATGATATACCTAGTGAAAAAAGAAGCAAAAACCTGCTAACAAACATCAATATATTTAGTCCTGAACTGGTTGATGAGCTTTTGGATGAGTGGATGGGTTGAATTTTGATATCTGAATGCATGACTTAAGCCTCTTTTGCTATTCGAATTTGAAGTTGAAGGAAATTGACATTTAACCTCTGTATTTTAAGTGACACGCCTTGGTTGTAAACTTATCCAAGTTGACAATGTATTTAGTATGGAAATTTAGCTTGTGTTTTAGTTCCAATCAACTGTTGTGTACTTCTCCCTATTTTGCACCTTTATCCTGATTGGTTAAGTTGCTTTGTTTATGAAGCTTGGTTTCTTTTCTAAAAAATGGGATTTATGTTATCTGTCCATAGGGGATACTTCATAAAGTCATGAAAAATATTTTTGTCAAAATACTGTTTTGGCCTTCAATGAGCTTTATTTGGAGTAAAAGCAATAAATCTTTGTTAAAGTACAACATTTTGTTATTGTTTTGGTGGACAAAACATTATATTTTCTATTTTCAACTAGTGACTCAATACTACAATGATTTTACATAAGAACTAGTATGCTTGCTGTGTTATTTTGGATGTTCCATCATTTTTAAAGCATCTTACTTATTGTCAGTGTTGGAAGCAGGGTAGTATACAATACGAATACTCCCCTGCATGATCTCCGTTCATACGTAGATCCCCAG
>JALLOT010000862.1:0-16792 GCA_036939595.1 Thalassiosira livingstoniorum
TGGATGTTCAGAAGAAAGAAAAGAACAAACTTGGCTGGGTGTATATTGCACCTTCGGGGTATAACAACAACAATGAGCTTGTAACATTTGCTGAAGCACTTTACATTGAGGAGGAAGACGATTTGTACATCAAAGTGTTGGAGTTCTTGTTTAGAGTCACTCCTTGCAAAGCATGGTCTATGAAACTGATCACATCTGATTGCTTTGTGACTGATGATCTCTGTCAAATTTTGGGTGAGTCTGCAATACTTGGATTAATACAACCAAATTAAATTTCTAACTTTGTTCTACTTTCTCCAGGAATGATTTATGCTTTGAAAGTAAAAGATCATTATCACTTAAAGAAGGAAGTATTTCCTAAGAAGCTGGGAGAAAATCTCTACAACAGAGTGAAACATCTTGTTGAAGCCGTTTTGAATGCATGGACTAAATCCGACTATGATCACTGTGTGGAAGAGCTTTATAACGAGCTCGAGCTATACCCACATCACCAAGAATACTTCAAATCATTCTTTGACCATCCAGAAACCGTAGCTAGATATGTCATCAACAATGTCAGAGGAAGTCTTGGATGGGTTTCTAGTGCAGCGTCCGAGCAATCTCATTCAAGCCACGAAGTATATCTCTGTACAAAGGAGGAAGGGATAGTTGACATCGAGCAGCAGCTTCTTCGACTAGCAATGAGGCAGGATCAGTGGGTGAGAAGGGACAACAAACGTAGCACCAACTTGGCTCTGAGAAGAGAAACAGACAAGTCACTTTATCACCCTGCCTCCATGGAATACAAAGCTTTGATGTGCCTTACCGAAATAAAGTTTGATAAGTTGTTCATGAGGAAATTCCAACAAATGGCTTATTTTCGGAAAGAGGATTGCTACGAGAATGGAGAGATGATTGGTTCCAACATAAAACATGTTCAGAATACATCGGTTGTCATCTTTATAGCTAAAGGTTCTCGTTGCCCTGTGAGCACGTGTAAGAGCAAAGATTTTCAGTGTGTTCACGAACTGGTGTTGGATAAAGACTTCATCATGGAGAAATGGGGTACAAGACATTGGTGCGATGAAACCTACGATAGGATCTACCTTGGGGGGCATCATCTTCCTGCTGAACCACCAGCTGATTATATCCATGACATGGATTACTCTTCCTGTGATGACGGTGTTGAATATCCTAACCAAGTCTCCCATTCTGGAAGGAAAATTGGATACAGTGACCTTGTGAAGAATTTTCAGTCTCTTGCAGAGGACGCTTCCAAAATTCCTGAAATCAGCACACTCATTTATGGATGGATCAATGTCATGAAATCTATCATCAGAGACAGCCCAGACCAAGCGAAGGACCTTCTCTTTGAAAAGTTTAGTAATATGAGTGTGTCTGACAACGCAACTCTCGTGCAAACAATTGCTGAAGCATCTGGCTTGGACAAAGATTCAGTGACAAAGGCAAACTCTTCACCAACTGTGGTGTCGCGAAGAGTTACTAGTTCTAAACCAAGAACTAAGAGGCTTAAGTCACAGCACGAAATTAGGACTGAGGTTGTTCTGACCAAAACATCTGCGAGGGCTTGCACATTTTGCGGAAAAGGTGGACATAGAATTGTCACATGCCAGTCTTGGGTCAAAATGGGTTTGGCTCGGATTGAGGAGAAGCAGATCGATCAATTCAAACATGATCTAACACTTCAGCCTCGAGGCAAATATCCCTTCATCAGGATGGATTTGGACAGTAAAATTTATCAAGGAATCAGCAATGAAACAAAGTTCATTGTGGTCCATGGTTATGCTACCTTCGAGGACACAAACAATTTCACTCAAAGTTCAACATCTGTCGAGGGCAGCAACATTTGCATTTCATGCATTTATAATGGTGGTATAATTCCGGACAACAAAAAGAACATTTTTGTTAAAACTCCAGTGGTTTGCGAGTGGATATCCAAGAAGGCAAACAACAAAAAATGTGTTTTTGTGGATAATATTTGAATTGTGCTGTTTGAAATGTTGGGGGTTTCATTTGTCTAGTTGCATTTTATTGGTGTTATTTCATCCAAAAATGGATAGGGTAATAATTATTCAAGACCAATTATCTATGTGACATAGGTTTTCAAATGTAATAGATAATTCTATCATAATTTGGTTGTCACCACTGGCACAATGTCAAAGTCTAAGCAATTGGATATAACAGAAATTGAGGAGTTTCCTGTTACAAGGAAATTCATGCCAGCAAAAATTAATGAGCATCTATCAAATACACTTGCATCAGCAAAGAAGAAAACCAACCAGCTTAAAGTGTCCGAACTAGAACAATTCCCCGTGCAGGTCACTAAAATACCTCACAGAAAGGGTAGCAAAAAGGAAACAGCATCAGACAAAAAGAAAAATCAACAAACTCTAATCGAATCAACGGCAAAAAAAGAATTGCTTTCTTCTGTAAGACTGAAGCTATCTGTCAACGACACTGTGAAAGTAATGGAAACGCATTCCACAAATGAAATAAAGACTTGCGTTGTAACAAAAGTGTACAAAGAAAAAGGTGAAATATGTTCCTTTGACTGCAAAGTTGTTATTGGGAGACAGTATACCATGAAGGGTGTACCAATTGAAAGATTGATTGTGAAGAGTGAAGAACGCAAGCCAGAAGAAATATTGACTCTGGGTAAAACTAGAGCAGCAACTCTCCAGGCTGAGCCTGCCCCAGAAAAATTCATTCTTGACAAAATACCACCCGGTGTAGATGAGGATGATCCAATTGATGTAACATTTGAGGATTGGATTTCAAAAGATCCCTCTGCATATCATGAAGTAGTTGGTGAAAACCCCGTACCTGACCATTCCGTTTCGGAGGACTGCTTTGACAAATACCAAAAAATAACTACACCATGGGTATTGGATTTGATCTATCAGGGTTTAAAGATCATGTGCTTTGTTCCTTTTGTTGCCGTTGTTGATAATTTTTTTTGTGGTGCAGTATATGGAAGAGTGAGACATGTTCCAGAAGATAAATTACATCCTGTAGAGGTCGACTTCGGTGATCTTGAGAATACTTTTGTTCCTAATGGCAGAGAACTTTCCGATGCTGCAAAGAAAAAAATATTAAACAATCCATGCTTTGGTGATACCAACGTCAAAATCAAGATAGGGGGGGGGGATGTTGGGGGGGACAACAATGAGTCTGTAATTGAAAAGGTTCCTGTTCATTGTATGGTGAAGGATAAAAGGGGATATATTGACCCTGCTACTGGCCGTCGCGTTTTCATTAAGGATGGATCCAATCAAATGTATTTGAGAGTTGGTGATTATCTCAGATATGATCGCATTATTGCTGCCGTGAGATTGCTATGGGCTGGAAGTTTTTTTAATCTCGCCACTATTCTACTCATATGTTGTCAATATGTGATAAGGAAAGATATGGAGCGGAAGAAGAAGGGCAAGACATCCAGTCCTCCCGGAGAATTAATGGAAATTCTTCATTCATTTTTTGGTGATGCAATTAATGTTTATCATAAACATTCTCGTGCTAACAAGCATCCAATCCGTTCTTCTTGGGGGGATTGGAATGTTTTTCGGTCCGATGAAGAGTTTTGTGAACTCATGATTAAATTCAGAGTTTTGTGTCGTGAAATTTACGATGCTCAACGACAATTTCCTGAACACATGAAAGAGAAAATGATGTACAACATTAAACTTCTTCACTTTATCATCATAATGTTTGCCAGCCAGGGAATCACTGACGAAAGCACTGAAAGGCAGTATTACAAGTTGGTCGCAGGCCGCCACGATGCTTTGTCGTTCATTCATCCTCTGAGCCATGTCAAGTTCACCGATATCTTAAACTACTACAAGAAGCTTTTTCTTGGATTCTCGCTGCAGCAATTGAAGGCTCACAGTTTTCTTTACTTCATGATTGTGCTTCATGTTATGGAAGACGGATTTGTCCCGCGAGACACAAAGAAACTAATGGCATTTTGGCAAATGGGCAGCAAAAAGGTGAGAGTTTCTTGGAATGCCGTTGGCCGTTATTTGGGGGTGGGTGTGGATAGGCATGTGATGGAAGTGTTTAAAATTATACTGAATGATTTCAATAGAAAACATAATTTTTGCCTTGGAAAAGATAATGTCAGTGATGATGTCACTGTTTGGGTTGCGGGATTCATAAAAGAAGAGATTGGACTGTCTGTCAATGATATAGTTGGCAAGATTTGCCAGCAATTCAGTCGAGGCAACAAGAAGAAGAAACTGACACATAGCGAAACGGTAGTTGCTTCTTTTGGAAGGCAGTGGGCTCAAAATGTCTTGGAGGAAATCGAAATTAAATCCCCTTTCCATAAAATGGTGGTTGCGAAGTGGAAACTGGTTACAGTAGACGAGTCGGGCAAAAAGCCAAAGCCACCAACAAAGTCCACTAAGCCAAAGCATGTGACAAAGCCCACTAAGAAGTCGGCGAAAAAAGCAAAAGAAAATGTTGCAAAAGGAAAGAAAGTTGGGGGTGGGGGAAGGCATCGCAATTAAAATGTTTCTTTTAAATTTGTCAATGGATTTTCCCATAGCTTTTTCATACAGTGTGTGCATTAGCTAATACACACACTTGATAGCAAAGGCATCTCCAAATTTCAAGGTACACATTCAAACGGCCACATCTCCTCACATGGCCATTCCACTCGAACGAATGCCCCACATCTCCAACATGCCGAACACCGCCTCCATCCATGGAAATTGGAGGCGCAAAATCTCCAACCCATTCGCGCCTCCATCCCGCACAACCGCATTCCAACATGCCCCACTAACACCCGCCTCCATCCATGGAAATTGGAAACATGGCATTCATTCGTTCGCCTCCAGGCGCAAAATCTCCAACCCATTCGCCCACGCATGAACCACATTCTTTCGAACACCGCCTCCATCCGCACAACTGCATTCTTTGAACACCCGCCTCGCATTCTTTCGAACAACACCCGCCTCGGCACGAACCGCATTTTCAAACACCCGCCTCCATCCATGGCATCGCCCACACGAACCGCATAACCGCATTCCCGCCTCCATCCATGGCCCACGCACGAACCGCATTCTTTCGAACACCCGCCTCCATCCATACCCATTCTCCCACGCAACCTCGAACACCCGCCTCCATACATGGCATCGCCTACGCACGAACCGCATTCTTTCGCATTCCACGCCTCCATACCCATTCGCCCACGCACGAAACCGCATTCTTTCGTCTCCATCCATGGCAATAAACATTCGCCGTCGCGGTCGCATTCGTTTGACCACCACGGCCATGATTCCGACGACCAAACCGCCAACCATTGTGGCACATGGCGGTGCCTCCAACCATGGCACTTCGACACGGCCACATCTCCTCACATGACAACTGCATTCGTTTGAACACCGCCCCCAACCATGGCAATGACCGCGTACAACCGAACCGCCAACCATTGCATTGCACGGTCTTACTTCGTGCCTCCAACCATGGCACTTCAGGCCACATTTCCAAACATGGCCATTCCACTCGAATTCGAAACTTCGAACACCCCCTCTAACCATGGTAATAATTCGAAACGCGACCATGGCATACGATGCCCCCCCAACGGCTCCTTCTGAGACATGCCACGAACCGGCGAACCGGCACCGGGCGCCATTCCCCCCCACCTTGCCTATGCGTCTGTCTCCATGGCATTCTCACCGCGCGGGGGGCACAACTGTGCTGCTGCCAAATGCGCATGTGCCAATAAAAATCCCGCCAATGGTTACACTGCGCACAAAAACATGCGAAAATGGTGGTGGTCAGTTTCCATCTTATAGACAACAACATTAAAAAAGCAATCAACAATTCACCAGGTCTTCAATTGATGTATCAGAATCCTACACTTGAATATCAGGTGGGAAGTAGCAACTGCCTAAAAATATATTTAAGCTAGATGGGGATGGAAATTGCAGGTTGATTTGCCATGGTCAAATAATAATAATAGGAAGTATTATTATCCTACCTCTAGAGAGGGTATTGTATGTATAATAGTACAGTATGTACTTAGACGTAGTACTTACAACATGTGAATTGTCATTGCTCGCCAAATGAAAAAAATAAAAAAAGTTGAACAGTTTTTCGAAAATTCCGAAAAAACTCAAAAATCACGGCAATGATTGTTTTAGCATTTTTTTAGTCATTAAGAAAATAAGGGCCTGTTTTAGCATTTTTTTAGTCGATAAGCGTTTTAGTCGTTAAGAACCCTCAAAGCCTGATGAGTGATGATATCTTGCTTTGCGCCCAATGGAATCTTGACAAATTTGTTGAGCGATAGGTATACCCAATTTTTGTTTATCGCCACTTGACAAAATAGGACAAACCCTCCCAGAAATTTCTTCCCGATTATTAGTATCACTTAGTGCTTTCAGAGACACTATTCTCCATCTCATCAAATCTAATTTTAAAATAATATTATAAAGAGACATAAAAAGTCGCCAACTAATAATTATTCCACAAATGTTCCAAGCTGCTCCAAGGTTGTCCAAGGTTCCGAGTTTCAATGCAAACAATGGCCTACTTATGGTAACACAACATCATCTAAGACATCACAACATCACATTCAACCTCAATCAAATAGAGCTCAGAAGCCTGCATGCATGCTCAATGGCCACAAGGTGGGCGGGCGGGGCGTCTTCCTGTGTTGTTATTATTTCTTTATCATCTCGAGAAGCGCAAAATGGCGGGAGGAGAGAGCGAGAGGTGAAAACTGAGAGTCAGTCAGAGCGAGCTCAAAGATCCCTGCCAAAAGTCAAATAATTGCAACTCATTCTTATTTCTTGAAAGTTCAACCATGACACCAGCTCCTGAAAAGGTAACGCCCATCCCCCAAGAAGCCGCGACTGGCCTCGGTGTTGCAACCGCTGCAACCAACGACCGAGTCAGTCGTCTAACCATGGTGTCTCGAAAATACGACATTGACGGAGATGGGCAATTGGACGAGGCCGAGCTCGCCATGCGCAATATGGACAAGTCGGGAAAGGGGTATCTGACGAACGAGCAGGTGTACGGGATCATGCGAGATCATTTGAAGGATCAGAGGGAGATTTTCAAGTTCAAGAAAGTGGTTGTTGGGTGCGTTCCGTGTTCTTTCTTCCTTCGGACCATAGACGTTACTTTTTACTTCGGTCATCGGTCGTGCTTACTTTGTCACATCTAACACCTCTACTATTATTTTCAAGCGTCTCATGTCATGCCCTTTTGTTCTTTCCTCTTTCGTCCCCACGACAGGCTGTCAGTGTTCATCGTTTTGCTCACACTCTGCAATCTCGGAACAAGCTTCGCCGCAGCCTACCTCGCCAAAGACACCACCACCAACGAAAGCAACGAACTCACCAGCTCCGAAACGGGAAAGCCCGTCGCCACCCAATCCTCCCACGAGGTAGTATTCGCTCGTCAAGTCTCGAACAACAAGTCCTCCGGCTGCGATAAGTCGGGCTGTCGCAATCTTCAGACGTGCGTCGAGTCCTCTTCTGGTACGGTGTGCAGCACCACTTCGTTCTTGACCATTCCGGAGGAACAAGCGAGGAATATTATTTGTTCGTGTTATCATGGGAAGAAAGTTCATATTGAACGTGCATGGGACGATGGGGGCAAGACTTTGTTTCCACTTTGTCCCCTTGCTCCAATGACAGTGGATGATGATTGTCAATGTGGAAGTACAGTGCACGGGGCGTGTCGATATCTCATGTTGGGTGCGGGTGATGGCATGATCACAATGGTAAAAGATGCAGAGAGTAACACTTACAAGCTTACGGGAGATGCATTCACGTCCAATGAGGGGGGACGATGCAGTGCCATTCATGATTGTGATGAAGGGTTGGATTGCAATGGAAATTTGGAAATGGAGGATTTGAATCTCAATTTCAAAGTTTGCAAAACGATTGAGTGATTTGTCGAAACAATGGTGAAAAGATTTGTTTCGTGGCAAGTGCATGGTTTGTATTTCAAAATTGTTGTGTGGCAAATTTGGGAAAAAGATTGTATTTTGAGAGGGGCTTTTCTCTACTTACTGCAATCTGGTCGACAACATTTGTTGTTGTCATGATTGTTTATTGCATTTTGTATATTAGATGACTGCATTTTATACATGTTATATTTTTGGGGAAGATAGTACTTGATAATTTCATAAGGGGACCACTTATGTACTTACTTAAGTTAAACGAGACGTTGTTCAACGCAAAGTCGTAAATTTATAGAATATGTAAAGTGAAATGATGTAAACTTGCACATTTGTGCAGAATAAGAGGTCTACTACAGTTGCGGCAATGCAAAACGAAACCCTCTGCTGTGCATGGGATTTACCAGGCCATTGCCAAAAGAATTATATTACTTTAAAATGAATTGGCCCATGACAGAAAGTGTGGTTGTTGCATGTTGCATGTCTAGTTGCCAAATCCGTTTTTTATTTTATTTTCATTTCCGTACATGATCTTTCACAGCACACGGAATTTAAAATATGGTATCAGATGCACACGGTCCAATATTGGGATTTTTTCCACATTGAAAATAAAATTGCAGTGAGCTATTCCTGATTTAATTTCGACCGAAATGTGTCACATGACTTACACAACTAAGAATTTTTCTGCCAAGCAGTGTCTGATAATAATAGGGTGATATGGAATTTCTTTACAAATTAAATATGCATGTATTTTTTTCACATGTGGAAAAAATCCTCTGTCACAAAAGTATAGTTTCATATGGAGGGATCTCGGTTCAGCGAGTCAATCTCTTCGGATAATTTTTCGCGTACCCGATCATTCTCGGCGAGAAAGTCTTTGACATCTCGAATCAACCCAGAAATTCGGCTATTCACATCCCTATCTTGATCCCTAGTATTGGCGATCATTGTTGTCAAAGATTCTCTTCTGGGAGTTTCCGACTTGGGTGTGTTTGAACGGAATTTACGAATTTGCTCTTCAAGTTCGTGATTTGTGTTGAGCACGTCGTGTAAGTTGCTGCTGCGTGGGCTTATTTGTTCTCTTAGACTTGATGAATAAGCCCCGGACCCCACTGATAAAGGAGTAGAAGGAACGCTTGCACTTTGATGAGAAACTGCGCCATGGCCGTTTGATCCAGGTGATTGGTTGATCCTTAGATGCTTTGGAAGGAAAGAAGGCCATGCTTCATCTGATGATGCCGCCGACTTGGGACTGAGCATTCTAATTTCTTTCATTTCTTATATGACATTGAGAAAAAAGGGCATTTGTGAGATGGCGTGAACGATGTGGCCAAAAAATGAACAAAGCAAAACTTACCTTCTTCCAACTCCTTGTTCATCCGTATCAGCTCTTCCGTCGATTTTTTTCCCAGGTCAGCTTGTTCGCTCATGTCAAACTTGAAATGCTTGCTGCTTGCTTGAGTCTTACTATTGGATACTTCTGGGCCTGCCATTGTAATATCGTTGTCCAATGGCGTGCTCCATTCACGTCGACTACTAGTTATCATTTTTTTCGTCTTCTCGAATTCCGCTGCATTGTGCTTCCATAGCCCCACGCACTCCGCAATGTGTTTTTCTTTGTTTCCCAGGTCGTCGTCTCCTGCCATTGGTGTTACAATTGAGGATTCTGGAGCACTTGCGATGCTCACTTGATGGAATGGAATTGTTCGAATATTCTGCAAATCATTATTTACAACATGTTGATTCGTTTGTGCATTGTGTGCATCAATACTGTGAGTCATGACCTCCTTTTCTTTCGAAATGCTTTCCAATGCATGCCTCATGCTTTCCATATTCTTCTTATGCTGTTCTTTCATGAAGTTGATGCGTTCCTGTACAGCCAACTCCTGCGCAGAAAGATGACTCGGAGCTGTAGGGTTGGAAATTGTCTTTTGAAAACCGTTCTTTGGCGTCAGCTTGGTTGTGTTGCCCATACTACTAGTCATTGAATTTGGAGAAAATGGAAAGTTTTCTTCGTCACTTTGTGTTTGAATCATTTGTGGTGAGACAATACGAAGGGCATCTTCTGGCGATGCTCGTCTCGGTGTCAGCTGACTTCTCGCCATCCGGATCTTTTCAATCTCTTCATCGTGTTGTCTCTTAATCAGTTCTATACGTTCCTTCATTTGACTACCCCACGATATTTGCGTAGGACTTGACACTTCCTCCGTGTTCTCAGTACCACTTGCTGGATTATTTTGAGATTCGTTCACATTTGTGTTCGTTGTAAGCATAGAATAACTTGTCACTTTAAGAGGAGACAATGGAGAGCCTGGTATAGTGAGATGGTTGACTTTGTTCAATATGCCTCCTCCCGCGTTCGATGAGATTGGTGTGGTAGATGATGGCAACAGTTTTTCATTGACAGTCGGAATATTGTTCCCGCCATCTCTTTCTTTGACATCACAGGAGACGCCCGCAGTTTGAGCTTGGTTGCTTACAGAGCGCGCTATGATTTCTTCATTTCTCTTTTCGGGGGGCTGTGACATTGGTGGACATGAATCAGCTGCGTTCTCCTGTTTTGGCTCGTGATCATTTGATTCTGGGAAGAATGTGTTTGAATCGTAAACGTAATGTTCATTCTGATTGTTCATTCCAACATTCTCCACTTTTTCAACATCTTTATTTTCAACTTCATGCAATGAGAAATTATCTGACATGGAGTATGCCAAGGCATCCCAATTAACAGAAGATTCATTGGACAGAGCAGAAGAGGACCGCTCAATTGATGCTGAAAAATCATCATTTGGCTCATCCATTTGGACAGATTCTGCTTGGTCAACCTCTTGAAATTCCATGTCTTTTTTCTTACTGCTTCTCATCATTTCATCGTCCGGAAAATCTGAGATATTCTCCTCTTGCATGAAGTTACTACTATTGCCATTGTTGCTGCTATCACCTTGCGTCTCTTTGATCTCGTCGCCCTCGTCGTCTTGACCAGCTACTTGATGCGGCAATCGGTTTCGAAGCATTCTTTTTCTGCGCATAGCTATTTTTTGTCTCCACGATTCCGCTTCTTCGGTGCCATCTCTGTCACTGCGAGCCTCGTGAGAATCGCCTGACTCTACCAAAATACCTTGAAAATCATGACAGCTTTCTCTTTTGTCAGGATTCTCAGATCGGCCATGTTCGCCAACCTCTTCCCCTTGAAAATTGTCTTCGTAGTCCTCTCGGCCTTCCTCTTGACAATCGTTCCCAGCAGAGCCTGAAATATTATCGTTGCTTACCATTGTTTCATGAGCTTCAGATACTGCTCGACGCGCGCGCTCAATAACGCTTTCATTTACGGAACGTCCGACCGATGATTGCTGGTGTTGATGCTGTTGCATACCTTCCACTGCATCTTCATTTTCAACTGCAAGGTAATTGTTCTCAAAGTCTCTGCTCCGATGATTAATTTGCCCCATTGTGTTTGGTGACTTGGGAGACTTGGGAGACTTTGGAGTGGAAATTGGACTGGCTAGAGGAGTGGTGCGGTTCAATTTGCGTCCCATGGTGGTACCCTCCATGAAAAACGATGCCGATGAAGCATTGGAGGCGTGCGATGCACGGGAGTTGTGTGATGCATGTGAAGAGCGGCTCTCTACAGAAGCATCATCGGCAAAATCATCGTGTTGTTCTCGCGGAGTTGAAACCTTGCCCTTCTTTTGCCCCTGATTCCACCGTTGCTGCCGCCAAGCCATTCGTGCCTTGCTTTCGCTTCCCCTGCTATTTGCTTTATCATTTTCTTGCTTACGTTTGGCACTAATCACCTGCATTCGTTCTTTGCCCTTTGAAACGTGATGGTCCAGTGACAGTTCAAAGGACGAAATAAGGTTGTCAAAATGCCGATTGACGTCCAGATTTTCTCTATCTCGATCACCATGCGCTAGATCATTATCAACATCTTCAGTTCTGTCATGGCTGCCATTGACTTCTTCGCCGTATGCTCGCTCTTCTTGGCCATATTCATCCTGTCGCTGGTCATCCTGTGCTTCTTCTTCATCCTCGAACCTGTCACGTGGTGTGGCTGGTTCCGGAGGCTTTTCCACGATTGGATTCAAAAACATATTGTCTGACGACGAGTCGTCTTCGTCATCTTCATCGTCTTCATCAATTCCCACTTCTGCATCTTTATCAACCTCACTAGAATCATCATCTTGGTCATTCTGAAACAGATACTTGTCTTGTGAAGCTAAACTGTGAGGACTCAACATATTACTGAGATTGTTTCGTGCAGGCGTACTTTCTGTAGTATCATCATGCTCATTGCCTCGATCGAAATCAAAGGCATCGGCTTGCTCTCGTCCCTCCTTTCTTTCTGCATCATGCAGGAGCTCGCGCTGCAACCCATGCCGCTGAACTGCTTCCATGGCTCGAAACTGCACATTGATTCTACTGTCGCTGACCTCCATGGCCCGCCTCTCATAGCCACTACCACCATGGCCGCAGTCGCTGCCACTCCTCATCATCAAGACATCGTCCATATCCTCTTGTTCCATCCTTGCCATTTCTTGATGCCTTACTTCGTTATCATATCGATCATCGTTAGGAAGGCCTGATCTATTTTCTTCATGATGACCTACAAAGTGACCTACCCGCATATTGGGTCCTCGCATCAGTTCATACGGATCCTTAGGTTGAGCGTCCCGATCTTGAAAACGCTCATCTTCCTCCTCTTCTTCCCTGCTAGCATATCTATCATCCCGTGGAGGATCATAGCCATCCCCTTCACCCCCACGATGTTCCATTGGATAATCTCCCTCTTCCTCTCTTGAATCATATCTATCAGAACCTTCCATGCCTTCCATGCCATCCATGCCATGATCTTCTCCATCTTCTTCGGTATCCCACAAACCTCCGGGGACATCTTGCAATTGAGGATGCAATTGGGGATGATTCTGCGAATACCCATCGTGATCGCTGGATTGAGAATGGATTGGATGGGGCGGATGGTGTGGATGTTGTGGTTGGGGTGGAGGAGCATGCATACTTCGGTGTTGCAGCATTTGATGGCCGCGAAGGGAAGTGTACGAAGGAGTACGAGAGGAATCGTACGATGGAGAACGAACCGTATCGTCCTGAGATGGCATGCGAAACTCATCGGGAGTTTCTTTGCTGCGATGTTCCTGGGTGTGGGTGCTATTTCCATTGCTCGTATGGCGTTCCATGATTACATTTGTCTTTGCTTGGAGAAACTGATTGAGCGACATGGGCTGTTTGTTTCTGCCGTGATTATTCGATGGGGTATGAGGGGAAGGAGGGGCACCTACATTTTGGTCATTATTCGTTTCATTGGTTGGAAACATTTGCCCCAATGCTTGTCTCATTTGCATGACTGGACTCAAAGGTGTGTCGGGCGGATTGGGCGCTGTTGGTGGCGCTGTTGGTGGCGCTGGCGCTGCCTCCCCTCGTCCATCGTTTGAAGTCGGAGTGCTCCTTCTCAGAGCTGGGTTGCTCAGGTGCAACGTTGGAGTTGTTGCTTCTGGTGCACTTGCAGATGTTTGATTCGATCGTTTGGTAGCTTCTTCCACGGCATTGTCCCTCTCCCTCGACTTTGGACTGCGTGGATCTACCGCGAGTGGGACGCAATTCAAGAGTTTTTCGACTTTTTCGAATGTGAAGAAGTTTTCGTGTTCTTGGGCCCCAGTTCTATTTTGTTGTCCATTTGGCCCGTTGGCATATATTTGAGAATGGGAATTTGTCGCTGTTGCAGTAGGAGTAGCATATTCAATGGTGTCCAATGAGGGATTGGCGTAGGACCTCTTTCCCTCGTGCACTGGTTGCTCGGCGAGGTCGTCGTCGTCGTTCAGGATGCCACCGAAGTTGAAGACGCCGCCGCCTTTTCGTCTTGCGCTGTTGCTCCCACTGCCACCACTGCCGCCATTGCCACCATTGCCGCCATTGCCGTCCATGCCAGTGGCACGGGCGAGAGGAGAGTCACCGATGCATGCTGCGAATAGAGCTGTCGGGGACGCAATGCCTTGAAGGCCTTTGAGGCCCTCGAGGCCTTGAACGCCCGAAAAAGGGGAATCCATGTTGATGCTTTTCTTTCTTGAGCCGTCAGCCGTCAGACTTGTCCGCTTTCTTTACTTGTGTACTTGATCTTGATATGGAGCTTGTTCATACTTGATAGTCGTTTCTTCTCGTCGTTCCAATCTATCTTCTATTGGTCAATCCCAAATCCAACGGTGTTCGGGAACATTGACTTCCTTGATTTTAGCAAGAATAATGAATGAACATGAGTCAATAAAATCTAACTTTGCACGATGGTAAGATATGTTTAGATAAGCATTGGCGCCATCTTATTGACAGGATTGAACTTCCAGAGAGCCGACAAGCTATTCAGCAGGTGCTGGTTCTTTCTGTTGGGTGCACCAAGGTAGAATACTTCGGATAATGCAATGCTGCTCAAAATGAACAGACGGCAATGCTGCCACCCATACTTATGCCACGAGTAAGTGCAAGTATTCATCTGTAGATGAACCGAATATTCAAAATGAGCCATCCAATTGCTGCCACCAACAATGGCATGGTTTGTAATCCTTTTGCAATCTCTACTGCTGTTTAGCGACGCAGCAGTGATGCTGGCACCGCCAATTAATGGAAAAGTAGGTACGTGTTGCTACACGACCAAACTATTACTACAACTTATGCCACCACTACTTGCATGACACGTCAAGAGTAAAGTTATTGGGTGCAGATCTACCTAGTATTTGGAAATTTTTAATGAAAGTTTGAATCTTCCTGCATTCCCATGGAGTTTCCGTGTCTTTCCCCTTGGAAAAATTGCTTTTTCTTCACTTTGTTTCTGTTCAGTTTTTAAAAGTGACACTCCATTTTGTGAGCATATCTTTCTCTGCCTAGGAACCGTACAATGGAATGGACATTTTTGTACTGAATCAACATACTTACTTACGTACTTCATACCAAGGTCCTAATTTCCTAGATATAGGAATTTGTGCAAGAAACAAAATAATTTGAAAAATTGAATGTATCCGAATAATATTCATCTATGCATAAATCCATAAACTTTCGGCGAGAATGAGTCTTGTGTTTCGTCTCGTTGAGGCAATAGATTTTAAAGAATGTTAAATAAAAGAGCGATTATGAATCTTATGCCTGCGACATGAGGGAAAAATTAATTACTTAATAAAAAATATCAATTACTCCTACTTCCAGTACATACTTAGGTCCTATGTACATAATTTTTTTTAATTTCAAAATTTTAATGAGAGTAATTCATTGATTCTCGCTAAAGAATATTATTATTTATTTTTATTTTAATATTTCATTTTATCACAAATAGGAGTGTGGAATATCACTAAGTAGGTAGGTAAGAAGATAGGAGTATTTTTGTACAAAAACTTTCAAAATTAGATTTGACAAGGTAGTACTTTCACATTCCCCATCCTGATAAAAATTGTTCAAATATTTGACAAGAGAAGGTAATGATCATGAATGCATGCATAATATGATAGAGGTGCTGTCCATTGGTTCTTTAAAGGCAACATGATGTTATTTCAATTGAAAAAACTAAACAGCACAGCTAATTAGTAGAAACTACAAGTTTTATATTATGGACACCCATCAGATAAAACAAAATTAGAATTTCAAGTAATTTTTGAACAAATTCAAATAACTCAAAATGTTGCAGAGATCTTGAAATCTATATGGATTCAATGTAGCATGGTGAAAGTATGTGTTGGTGGATAAATAAGGATGGTGAACTCTTTGCAGTAACCAATGATCCATAGCAAAATACACCAAATGTTTGGAAGTTCAATAGTTAAAAGAAAACAGAATAAGATACTAAGATAAAATAAAGTAGCAAGTAAGCTGTTAAGTGATAATTCAGAAAGATGTTCTTATGAGTAGGTTTGACAAGTTGACCACTAGTGTTGCAATGTGAAGAATGATTGTATATGCTATACAGCAATGGAATTGAAACTAGTTGAGAGAGGTATTTTTAGAGAAAATATAATGTATTTCATATGTCTTTGCTGTAAGATTTTAAAGTGAATTTTCCATGGTAGTTGAAAATATTAAAATTTCAATGTTGCTTCAAACCAAGCTAATTTGAGGTTTTTAGACACTTCTCTATGCACAAAGTAACACTGACTTCACTACAATCACTTTGTCAGTATGATCGTTAGCTTAAAAGGAATAAATGTTATGATGATATATTTACAAAACCATAATCTAGTCAAACCATATTTAACCATTCAGGGGGAGTTGGATTTTTTGTCCTTAGTTTGATGATCTGTATATGTTTTTTCGTTTTGTACATTTATGTCTCAATGCAGATGCAGGGAGATTCCAAATTCCTTACTGATCACTTGCTGATCACTCAACACTAACCAAGTAGTCATAATCTATAAGTACAGTAAGCTATGGCAGACTAGCTTGATATTCTGTTGGTTATGACATTTGGTAAATCAAAGGACAGAAATGGTAATCATTCACAAGAATTGGGATGTGATGCAAGTGGCATGGTTATTGGATTTGACGGATGGAAGGCCAGATGCCATTTCAATGATACCTGCAAAGTTCTCAAAGTTCAATTTTCCAGATCTCAACCAGGATTCTGCCAATTCCTACATGGAAAATTTTGAACTAGAAAATGAGATAAAACTCCAAGGATAGCCTGTCAACACTACCTGCCAATCTAGTGTGAGCAGCACCATTGCCTCCAACAAGAACAAAAGCAAACTACTCAATAAAACTATCACAGTTTGTCAAGATTGGTAAGAGCAAACAGAGAGGTTACTAATGTTAATTTTAACTTTTGAAAAATCAATCAAAATGGCCATTGAAACTTGCAAATCCAAAGCTGAAAAATTTGCAAAGAAGGAC